>OZ024811.1:10696317-10998817 GCA_964017045.1 Omphiscola glabra | reverse complement strand
AAAAAATAGCAAGTAAAATGGAGATGAATTAATAATTATATTTAAAAAGAATAAACATCTATAACACTCAAAGGACTAAATATAAAGAAGTTACAATTCTTTAAAAAATTGATAGCAGAAATAAAGAGAGAAATCACAAGTAATACACAACAGGACAAAACTTTAATAAATGATGACAAAACAATTTACAGATATATGTTATACAATTTACCAACTTGACAATCATAATCTAATAACAAATAATATTGCTATATTAAAAAGAGGGCACACATTTCAAATATTTTCAATGCCTCTCATTAACAAAATATATTTGATCTTAACGAAATATTTACCTGTGCTCTAATATTAATAATGTTAAAAAAATTTGAGCACCCTTACTTATTGTTTATTTACATAACATATAATCAAATTAATAAAAATTAATATTTGATTTGAAGTTCTTTTTTTAGCATTCTACACTTCTTCAGTTCTGAAACAGATATTGAAATAATGCCTTCCTGTAAAAACAATCTAGTATAACTTTATCACAAAGTTAAAATCAGTTCATATCATATTTTCCTCTGCTCACAGGGTCATTAGTATTAGATAACGAGCTTGTCAGTCGTAGTTCAGCTTGACCAAATTAGTTTTAATTCTAGGAGAGGTCACTCGAAGTATAGAGCATCGTCTGTCACTTTCAATTATCAGTTTGCGAAATCCTCCAAAGAATATTTAAAAAAATCAATATATATATATATATATATATGTATATTATATCACTATAACATTATTAATATGTGTATTATTGATAATCTGTGAAACGATCACTTACAGCTTTAGTTATTTATAGTGTTATGAGGAGAAATGAGTTGAATCTCATGAACAGTTTTAAGGTCATCAGGTGTTCCAAAAGGATTTGTTGGAAATATATTAGTAGCTTGATGTCAACTTTTTTTGTATTGATAACGACTTCTCGTCATCTTAGATAAGAATCAGCTGATTGCTCCCAAAGGAACACAATACATAATGTTGATTCTAGCTTTCAATAGATACAAGTCTCCATCCTTTTTTGACCCTCCTATCTAAGTTGACCACTTCTCATAGCCGTATATAGCTTTAACTTTCAACCGCTGCCACCATAAAATCGTTACACCGTGTCACAATCCAGTTATGTTATAAATAGAAATGGAGGCAAAAATTTTCAAATAGTTACTCATATTTTAATATCAACATTCACAACTATAAATTAATACATCTCACAAAATCCGAAGACACACTTTCTAATTTCAATTACTTTTCAAACTCTTCATAAAATAATCTTCTGTTGCTTGATTATGTTATTTCAAAATATAAAACTTAATACGTCAAACGGTCTCTGTATCTTCTTCGCTCATTCTAAAACATACTCCATTATTCAACTACATCACTGACAGGCTTGTTTCTCCCAAGTCCCAAAAGTCTGTTATTATACAAGAAATATTAATCATATTACTTATCTCACATTAGTGTTCATAAATGCATAGCTGTGACAATACATATTCTGTTTTAACCAGTTTCTGATAACAAGTTTAAGGCGCGAGAAAGGGGTTGGTTAAATGTTTAATACCAATATCTTAATTTATTAAAATCCGTTAATGTTACAGATATTTTAAATGGAACATATTTTTTTTTTAAAGTTAATGGTTAGGTTAGCTTATATTACAAGGAAGAAAAAAATCTCATTATCAAATTATCAAAAATCAAATTATGTGAGGCACGGAAATAACTAAACATAGATTAGCCTATAAAGTAAGGACATTTATTATGTCCTAATAGTTCAATTGATGGGCGTTAAATAATTTTTTTATTTTTATTTTTTGATACAGTACATACAAATCCGATTAAGTAATATTTATAAACATTTTATTTTTAGGTTTAATACCGTGGATGATTTTATTACATGTTTTAAATATGGGTGGGTAATGGGGGTCGATACTAGCATATTTTGCAAAACCCATCATAAGATACGCCTAGGATTAAGGAATGAATTTCATAAATAATTACTTTCTAAGGTCAATATATATCGGGTATAGTAAACAGGGTGTGTACATTTTTATGTGGATGACAATATCTTTAAATCCTAAAATATTACAGTTACGAGAAAAAAAGGTTACATTCACTTTTTACAAATAAACATATATTTAGCAATTTAAAAAATCAATGGCGTTATGATTACAAGTTGCCATTAAGGGATATGAGGCGATAGGCTGTGGTGGAAGCCTATGGCCGGTGATTCTAAATATGCAGACCTGAGAAAGCTGCTCCTAGGCAACCGTTTCGTCCCAACTACTTCGCGAATTGGTTGCGGGGTGGAAACCCACTGTAGAATCCCTCTTAGAGGGCGTCCGATGCTTCCCCGGGACGGGTGGGGGGAGATACTAGGACGTTAATTTACCGTCCCGACTCCTAAGAAAGTGGTCTGCGGACGCTTGAAACACAGCGTCTTCGGTCGACCAGATGTCTCCGGGCGGGGAGGGTCTCCATCGGTAAACCCGATCGATCCGTTGCTGGTGGGGACGCTCCACGCCCGGGGAGATCTCTGACGTCCCTCCGCACGGCCTGGCGTCGGGGAAACCCGGCGACTGGCATGTGTGGGTGGACGCCAGGGAGGGCATAAGGAGCGCAAGCTCGACGGCCCGCTGACGCCATTTCTTAATGATATATTTCAATGGCGTTAACAAATCGGTGATACATTTATATAAAAATGCCCATGAATAGCAAAACCCAAACATTTTATACACATGAAAATTTAATTTTGAATAATGTTTTAAGATTTTATTTCAAAAAATTAAAACATACTTTTGTTTTTACTTTGCAAAAAGTAAATTCGGTGTATATTGTTTTGAGATTAATAACATTTTTGTAAAAAAAACACAACACTTAAGGCTGTTACAGATGTAAAAAAAACCGTTAAGAGATTTTATGATAATAAAGTATAAAACAAAGGCAAACTTTTTGTAAATTTTAACCAAAGCTATCAGTACATCAAATTATGTTAATATAAAATGTATTTAAAATTGAATATAGAGTTTTTGTTTTACATTTTAATTAAGTTTTAAAAATTTGTAAAGAACAAAATGTTAACTTTGTGGGCACGAAAATTGGTAGGTCAATCCCAACATCTGACCACTTAAAAACATAAGACATCTAAAGTATTTATCTAGCATAAAAATCAGACATTAATAAATTCCTTTATTGACTATAATCATTTAATTAGTGATAATGGGTGGGGTAGGCGTATAATATAAAGCTGAAAAATACTTCTCAAAACCTTTTAATGATGTTAGAAGCAAACATCATTACATAGATACTTCTTTTAAATTTTGGAATTGTGTTGAGTTTTTGCAATAGGAGGTAGAGATTATTGCAAAGTGCCTGCTACTTATATCTCGATAACCTTGTGTCATATATTCTAGTGTATCTTATAATAAGTTAAATAATAAATGTTTCCTTTACTTCACATGTAGCCAATACCATCAATAAGTGTTTCACATTTACTTATGTCCAGTTTTTCATAAAATTATCTTAGGATACTCTCTGTATCTGCCTCTATCTAGCTTTTATCTGGTCTTTCTCGATTAATTTTTATCTTTAGGTTCCGTGATAGGCATTTTCTGGAGATATTACTATGGCTTTGCAAAATAGTATGTACCATCCACATACAACTTTAACTTGTGACTTTTTTTAGCTACATAAATTTTTTATGTCATGTTAAATAAGTAATTGTTGTTGATCATGTCCGGGCATTTTTTGTTCAGGATTTACCCAAGGGACATGTTTCTAAAAGAAGGTTCTTACAATCTGCATGTCTTTCACTGTTCTTTAAGATTCAGTTTCAAGACTGATAGGATTTGTGTTTTGAAAATCCAAATTTACCTTGAAGATAACACAATTTTTTAATGCAAATAACGGTATTTTCTTCAAGAGCACAGATGCTAACCTCATCTTTCCAATTACATTGTAAACATGCTCTCTGATCAATTTATGTCAATGGTATATGCATGCCTCGCCTTTATTTAGGGGTTTGTCTTCGACGAAAAAATAATCTAAGCTAGTTGTGTTTATCTTCACGATGTTTGTCTTCCTTCTATTTATGTTAAACAAAGCTGTGCTGAAAGTTTGACTAAATACCTTAAATTTTCCTGCATTTGTTGTTAGATGTAATACAGAAGTGTAATGTCCTCTGCAAACCTGGGGTCATTAATTTGTTCTTAGGGTGTGTTCGGTATCCCGTTACTCTTGTTTGAATGTGGAAACTTTAAATACAAATTTAATAGAAAGAAGGAATATGAAGGGGAGACAAGGGATATCTTCGTCTAACTCATTTTTTCCCCTTGAAAGGCATCTATGACACTATAACAACCCGCATATCCTTAATCCATAGGAAATGTGTTTGATTGCAACTCATTTTTTTTGGCCACCACAGGTTTTCATGGTTTTAAGCCATCGAATATTTTGTGTATTAAATAGAGTTTACTTATATGTAAAATACCTACAGTTTTAATTAATAATACTTTACATTTAAAAAAAAGACTTATGTAAATGAAAATTAATCTTATTAATGTTGTTTAAATAAATGTTTTTCTTTAATTGTGAATTATTTCTAAAGAGTACATTTTTATTTTTCTGTTATCAAGATTTTCAAGTGTATAATCTTAAAAACTGTCCAACAGTTTTATATAATTTGTACTCTTGTCGTTGAAGTACAATTTAAATTTTGAGTATTGAATACATTTTAAAATAATTTAATTACATATTACAAAACATTTATGCCAAAGATCTTTAAAAAATAATAATAAATAATAATACTAATTAATTATTATTATAATATTAATGTTAACACTCCGTTCAATTTATTAACATAATTAACGTAATTTTTTTTTTACAATTTCAATTGCAGCATGTACTTAAAGTAGTATTTTAATTTTACAATGTAGGTGGAAATGTTCTACTTCGAGAGACGTTCCATATAAAACTAGCTGACTTTGGTGTTTCTAAAATATTGCAAAAAGTCTCTGTTGCCACCACCGCAGAAATTGGAACAGCACGATGGATGGCCCCTGAGCAGCTGTCCAAAGCCTACAGAAAAGAAGTGGATATATGGTAGGCAATTGCAAAACTTGAATGTCTTTAACGTTGATAACAATTATAATAATGTATCAAAAAGATTTTACGAAATATTCCTGTTTTAGATTTAAAATAAAAAGGGTAAACAATATTTTTAAGCCGGTGGCATGTTCATCAGACCCTTGGGCTTTGGGGGCAATTTCAATGACCCCAGACCACGTTTGGAGGCCTAATTACATTTTGAATACGTATGAACAAATTATTATACAAACTTTTTGTATTGTATTTGTAAAACAATACTTGTGAAACATGAAAAATACAAAATTTAATATGAAGTCAAATTTAAAAAAAAATATAAACATGATTTTATTATTTTAATGAAAAGAATGGACATCTTTCGGGTCAATGTCCGGTTTTAAATTTACTATTTTTAACCGGCGAACTAAACGACGGCCAGGCGGGTCAGATTAAGGAAATCTGGCAGGCCGAATCTTAACAGCTACATTCACAAACATTTTTACCCATTTAAATAACTTGCGTCATACATTAGATTTATAACATGATTTAGTTTATAATTATAAACAAAAAAGGAAAATAAAATATTTTATTTTTAAATATTTGATTTATTTAAACAAATAATCAAAATTTTGTTGTACATGAACATTATCAAATAAATGTGTACATATTTTTAGGGCTGTTGGTTGCACAGTTCTTCAAATGATAACCAGATATCATCCATTTAAAGATCTGGAAAATCAAATGGTTTTATTCAGATTGAATGGAGAGCATCCTTCTCCGGCATACAACATTGATCTCAGGTGTTCACAAGATTTGAAAGAATTTCTCGATGAAACACTTGAAAAAGATCCAAGAAAGAGGCCAAGAGCAGCCGACATGCTTAGCAAAAAATGTTTTTTAAGTAAAGACTGATTTCTATTTAATAAGTATTTATTTTGTTGTTTTAGTGTTCTATTTTTTTTAATTTTAAAAAAAGATGTAAAAGTAAAAGTCGTTTATAGTCTCAGTTTCAAATATAAGAAGAATGTTTAAAATTGTTTGATTACAACAATAACTTTCTCAGTAAACTGTAGTCATCAAATTATTGCCCTAAAATTACTTCTTCCAATGTATAACTGTTCAATAGAAAATATATCCTTTTTAATTCATGCTCATATGTATACTGTTCAATAAAAAGAGGTAAAGATAAATTATCTAAAATTTTAGTGGTTAAGACATTGTATTAAAGAAGTTAGTTGTTACTTAAATTACAGTATTTTACATTATATTATTATTTTTTATTTTGTAAATATGATTTAAATTTCTAACTATTCAACAGGAAATCTATGCTCATTTGTTAATTCATGCTCACACCTGTATTGTTCTTGAAATTTTCTATCTGAAAAAAAGACGAAGGGCCATCTGACACAACATTGAAACAAGTAAACAAAGGACTTCCATCTCTGTACATGTACGGTGCCAGTATGTATTAAACAACTGATATAAAAATGGAAAAAAATGTTAAAAGTAGAAGGATATCCAACTTTATAAAGTCTGTAACATTTTTAATAAATATTGTGTAGCCCTTCTAAGGTGGTAAGATCAACTTAAAATATTGTGTATGGAAATTTCTGTACGGTTTTTTGGTAATCTACACATTATTAAGGTTGACATTTGTAACATAATACAGTAGAGGCTTGATTATTCAAATGATGATTAACTAAAACTTCTTGAATTGTTACATTGTTATAATTATAATCATTTTTTATCGAATGAAGTGCTTAAGACATTATATTTTGTATATAAAAAATGAAAAAAAAAAAGATAGTAAAATAAAAATACAATAATAACTTTTTATTGTTGACATTTCAAAAGTAAACGGTTAACAAGGGTAATGTCTTGGAAAATCTTTGAAATGTTGATATGTATTTATTTCTTAAAAACACAGGAACGCCGTTCCCATGCATTACTACCGTAATCCAGCCTCATGCTTTATTAATTGCAAATACAAATGTGTCAGTTATTTTATAGAAATATACAATGCGTTTATAAATACCTCACGATAATACGATGTTATAGAATAATTTGAATTATTAAATTACTAAATATAAGAATCACAAATGACTTGTTTCGAATATACCAACATATTACCAAAAAATAGAGCCTTATCTTAAATTTCAATCATTTCCTGCAGACCCATTCTGATTTTGAAATATTATTTCCCGCAAAACGTCGATAAAAAATTAGAATAACATTTTAAAAAACCTAGTGTTATGGGTCTTCTTGCATCCACTGATAATGAAATCCAAACCCTTGGGGTATTTTGTAAACCTAAGCTAAATAATTGTCAGTGATTTTTCCAATTTTTAATACTCATTTGAACCGCGGTTGTTCTGGTAACAGGTTTTACCAGACACTATAATGGACAATTTGCTTTAATGAAGCGACTGCTTTCAATATATTCTTAAATATAATTTAAAATGTGTTATATGTTGTCACGTGGTCAGCGGATTGGTGTACAATTATAATAATGATTTGATTTTTTAGCGATAAGTAGTCGTTTCAAATTATTTTAGGGCCCATGTTCAATGTATTGATCATTCTGGTTCCTATATCTATATTGTAAATGCATAGTACGCCATTGATGGTAATAGTTTTCGGTTGTGTTTACCCACAGGCTACATGATATGCGCATTGTGAGCGATAAAAATAATTAAAAATCAGGGGTAATAGGGACAAAAGAAGTTTCGGATAATCAGGAGTCGGAATATCGACGATGTACTGCTATTTAAAAAATTTAGACAAAATAATTTGAAACTGAACACTGTACATAAAGAAAACAAACACTGAGAATTTTGCTACGAAAGGTATATTAAGTGTTCGTATGCCACGTGTAATGAGTTTAAAAACAGCTTGATACCACATTTTTTTAACGTGTTAAGATTTTAGAACTTTAGGTCCTCATAATCTAACATAAATATTTACAAAGGTCATGAATGTCTAATAGAAAACAAAACACGACAGTTAAAAATGCATTTTTACAATTTTATCTATGCAGCTAGAAAAGGTTTAAGTAAGTATTTTATTTCAATTATTCATGTAAATTTGCTTTTAAAGTATACACTTTATTTACTAAAAACAGGTAGTCGAAAGAATCCTGGCCATACGCAGTTCATACCAATTTACGATTTAAACATCAGTCATCTTCCCAGAGATTATCAGGACTACGAAACGATTGACTTCATCAAATCAGTCGCTAAGCTAACTGTACGGGTAGCTGTTAAATGGACCAGTCCTGAAAGACCAACGTTTTGGCCAGATATAAATGAACTTTACCCATTCTGTGAAATGAGGGGGAGTGACGTCATGAGAGTTGGGAGTGGAAATGTGTATAAAATTACTAATTCCAAGTTCAGTACATGTCAATGTCACAAATGTCAACATTCGGATACACCAAGCAATGAATGGGGTGAAATCTGGATAGTTACTGCAACTCATGTTGTGTTTGATGACCTTGAGGCAGGACATACATCATGCAGATTTTTCTATGACTATGGTTGTGGTCCACTTGTTACATGCGATGGATTCACTGTTTTAGATGCAAATGTTGAAAGAGATCGATGTCTACTTAAGCACAATACATGTGATTTGGGTCTTCTAAATGAAATACAGACTAAGTTGAAACAAAGTGAGATTTTAAGGAGCAGATTAAATGAACATTACATGAGTTTAAGTAATGAACAAAAGTTGTGTATTATAACTGCACATCCTCATGGCACTGCCAAACATGTTTCTATTGGGCAATGGTTAAACAAGTATGAAAATGGTATAGAGGATACGAAGTATACATACACAACATGTACATGTCGTGGCAGTACTGGCGCTGCCGTTGTTATATTTAGTAGGTTAGATTATAAGGGATATCACACCCATTCTGGTGTAAATAATGAAGGTAATAATTTTAGCGGGATATTCATAGGTTAGATTGAAATGTTGAATTTTATATTTTATTTTATTTTTCATTTCCAATGGATATGCAAATGAATATTACTTTGCAAAATGGGACATTTATACTTGTGTCATAGGTAGCCTACTTTTCTATACATTCATGTATAGAAATAAAATATATATATTATAAGGATTTTTTTTTTAATCACTGATTGATCATACTACAGTCGAACCCGCTAATCTCGACCTCGGTTAATTCGCCAACCCTATTAAGTCGACGTTTTTGAAGTGGAACCGCCAAATTCTCTCTTTGTCTTAGCATTTTCTCATCGGTTATGTCGATTCTTTTATGTCGCTGAACTCTAATATCTCGAGCACAAAAGAGGGGCAAACTTGCCACTTAATGTTGGTTATCTCGATCCCCGTGACCAATCGCCAGCTTTTGAAAAGTTAGTTATCGATGCCACTTCACTATCTCACTACCGTATTTTCGCATTTGTATGGACAATCCCATCTTAGCAGTGCATTGTTGGTTGTCAAGGAAATTTGTGGAATACGAAACACATGGGTAGGGGCAGGGTCGACACTAACAATTGCGGGGCCCTATGCGAAATGGATTGCGCGGGGCCCAGTCTGGGTAGGAATAAGGATAATAAGTGAAAATTAAGATTGTGTATTAGAAAATAAATTCGGGGCGGGGCCTATGAAAGTGCGGGGCCCATTGCGGCCGCATAGGTTGCAGTGTTCAAAGGCCGGCCATGGGTAGGGGAATTGGTAGGTGTGTCAAAGGTTATAAAAATATCACTGCACCGTATCGTATTGATCGTGATGGTCATATTGTTGCTTTGTGTGTCACAGTGAACTAGCTATCTGCGGGTGGGAGAAGGTTGGTTCCGCCGAGCGAAATAATGACGTCACAGCACGGAAAGACGTGTTGGCGGACTAGAGTGTTGTGACTATGTCATGTTAAATATTACCACTACAGTTACAGCGATATCTTTATGAAAACACAAAGCAATAATATACGCAGTGGCGTAGCGAGCTTAACTCGCGCCCGGGGCACAATACCTTTTTAGCGCCCCCCCCCTATTCGAAAACCATACAATATTATATGTAAAATATACTATTTGGCACCCCTCTGTGAGTACGTGACTGAGTATACGGGCATACGATAACTGCGAACAAATTGTTAGCAAACATGTATGTACATTTTTATAGCATGCCGATCGCTTCATCAAACAAATAACGGCAACGTTGTTGTGTAAAAAAAACCTCCAAAAACACGTGCATGTACATTCTCATTTATTAACGCACATCATGTATATAAAGAAATTTCAAGCACATGTTAATATATTGCCGCCATATTGGTTTTCGTTTATCTCGACGCCTTTTGGCATACCCCGTGGCCGTCGACATAACCGGGTTCTACTGTATTGAGATTTTCATGTTTGTGTCTTAATAATATAAGCATTTTGCACTGTATACCTAACTGAAGACTAAACGTTCTTCACAAAGAAGTTGATTGATTGTAGACCTACTAATCACAGACGTTGCTTTATTTTAAAAAAGAAATTAAATGAACACTCATGGTAAAGAGACATGCAGCTTGGCTTTTTTTAAATATGTTTTTTGTGTTTTCTATATACTTTTGTTACCCCACAATTATTTTTCCACTTATTATAAGTTGTATTTTGGGAAGCAGATGACGCATGTATTTATTTAAATATATAGACTATAATTACCAAATGTTATTGCCTTAAGTACTTAAACGAATATTTATATATCTATATCTATATATCTATCTATCTATCTATCATCTATCTATCTATTATCTACCTACCTACCTACCTACCTACCTACCTACCTATCTACCTATCTATCTACCTATATATCTACCTATCTATCTATCTATCTATCTATCTATCTATCTATCTATCTAATCTATCTATCTATCTATCTATCTATCTATCTATCTATCTATCTATCTATCTATCTATCTATCTATCTATCTATCTATCTATCTATCTATCTATCTATCTATCTATCTATCTATCTATCTATCTATCTATCTATCTATCTATCTATCTATCTATCTATCTATCTATCTATCTATCTATCTATCTATCTATCTATCTATCTATCTATCTATCTATCTATCTATCTATCTATCTATCTATCTATCTATCTATCTATCTATCTATCTATCTATCTATCTATCTATCTATCTATCTATCTATCTATCTATCTATCTATCTATCTATCTATCTATCTATATATCTATCTATCTATCTATCTATCTATCTATCTATCTATCTACTTCTTCTTCTATATATTAAGGGCCCACGATCAATTTATTGATCATTATGGCTCCTATGAATGTAGATGGGATTTGCAATGTCTCTGCACCTGGTGTTGATGAGGATATTTCTATCTATCTATCTATCTATCTATCTATCTATCTATCTATCTATCTATCTATCTATCTATCTATCTATCTATCTATCTATCTATCTATCTATCTATCTATCTATCTATCTATCTATCTATCTATCTATCTATCTATCTATCTATCTATCTATCTATCTATCTATCTATCTATCTATCTATCTATCTATCTATCTATCTATCTATCTATCTATCTATCTATCTATCTATCTATCTATCTGTCTATCTGTCTATCTATCTATCTATCTATCTATCTATCTATCTATCTATCTATCTATCTATCTATCTACTTCTTCTTCTATATATTAAGGGCCCACGATCAATTTATTGATCATTATGGCTCCTATGAATGTAGATGGGATTTGCAATGTCTCTGCACCTGGTGTTGATGAGGATATTTCTATCTATCTATCTATCTATCTATCTATCTATCTATCTATCTATCTATCTATCTATCTATCTATCTATCTATCTATCTATCTATCTATCTATCTATCTATCTATCTATCTATCTATCTATCTATCTATCTATCTATCTATCTATCTATCTATCTATCTATCTATCTATCTATCTATCTATCTATCTATCTATCTATCTATCTATCTATCTATCTATCTATCTATCTATCTATCTATCTATCTATCTATCTATCTATCTATCTATCTATCTACTTCTTCTTCTATATATTAAGAGCCCACGATCAATTTATTGATCATTATGGCTCCTATGAATGTAGATGGGATTTGCAATGTCTCTGCACCTGGTGTTGATGAGGATATTTCTATCTATCTATCTATCTATCTATCTATCTATCTATCTATCTATCTATCTATCTATCTATCTATCTATCTATCTATCTATCTATCTATCTATCTATCTATCTATCTATCTATCTATCTATCTATCTATCTATCTATCTATCTATCTATCTATCTATCTATCTATCTATCTATCTATCTATCTATCTATCTATCTATCTATCTATCTATCTATCTATCTATCTATCTATCTATCTATCTATCTATCTATCTATCTATCTACTTCTTCTTCTATATATTAAGGGCCCACGATCAATTTATTGATCATTATGGCTCCTATGAATGTAGATGGGATTTGCAATGTCTCTGCACCTGGTGTTGATGAGGATATTTCTATCTATCTATCTATCTATCTATCTATCTATCTATCTATCTATCTATCTATCTATCTATCTATCTATCTATCTATCTATCTATCTATCTATCTATCTATCTATCTATCTATCTATCTATCTATCTATCTATCTATCTATCTATCTATCTATCTATCTATCTATATATCTATCTATCTATCTATCTATCTATCTATCTATCTATCTATCTATCTATCTATCTATCTATCTATCTATCTATCTATCTACTTCTTCTTCTATATATTAAGGGCCCACGATCAATTTATTGATCATTATGGCTCCTATGAATGTAGATGGGATTTGCAATGTCTCTGCACCTGGTGTTGATGAGGATATTTCACTGGTTAACAGTAACTGTGTGAGGGTATCATGCACTGGGGGTTGGAAGGCCTGAGGCAATAGACGCAAATGAGTCAAGTGTTGTCGCCTCAACTGTTCCTTTTGAAAGATTGTTCCAGTCCCTGATTGTCTTTGGTAGGAATGAGCAGTTCCTAAACTGGCTTCTCGCTGGTATGAGCCGGAACTGCCTGTCATGTCCTCGTCGCTGTCTATGGGTGAGAAGGACGTGTTTCTGATTATTGCCAGAACAGTGGACTAGCCCATTATTTATCTTGTAAATCATGGAGAGCCTGGATAGTCGTCGTCGTTCCTCCAATAGTGACCAGCCCAGTGTTTCCAGCATGCTGCCAACACTAGAGGTATTCCTGTAGCTGGTCAGGACAAAGCGTGCTGCCCGTCGCAATACTGCCTCCAACCCGTCGATGCTCTTCTGAGTGAATGGATGCATAATCTAAAAGCGGCCGGACAAAGGCTTTATAGGCTCTTTCTTTCACACCGGAGTTGCTGATCTTTAGATTACGCCTTAAGAACCCCAGGGTCTTGTTTTCCTGGTTGCACACATTGTTAATATGCTCGTCCCAGCGGACCTCCCTCTGAATGGTAACACCCAGGTACCTTACGGAGAAAACTGACTCAAGTAAATGACCATGCAATTCATAGTGGTAACGTAGAGGAGTACAACTTCTAGAGACTGACAGTGTCTGGCACTTGGCTGGATGAAATTCCATGTCCCAGCTCGCCTCCCACTCAGCTAACCGATTGAGATCCTCTTGTAGCTGGTCCTGGTCAGATCTGTTGGTTATCGTCCTATACACGGCTGTGTCATCTGCGAACAGTCTTGCTTGGGAGGTCAGTTTCTCGGGTAGGTCATTGATGTATGCTAGGAATAAACAAGGGCCTAGCACCGAGCCTTGGGGGACCCCTGACTTAACATTGACAAAGGACGAGTCCACCACTACTGCTTGACATCGTTTGTTGAGGAAGCTAGAGATCCATGTTTTAGTAGTGCCTTGGATCCCATATCTCTGAAGTTTGTGTAGAAGCAAACTATGATTGACACGGTCAAAGGCCTTCGAGAAGTCCATCACCAGTACATCAGTTTGCTTGCTGTTTTCTAGATTTGTCATCAAGTCTTCAACAAATTCTAGGAGTAGGGTCTTACATGATCTAATGACCCTGAAGCCATGCTGACAATCATTGAGTATATTTTTGCTTTCAAGATGCTTCATGACTGCGCTTACTATTATATATATATCGGTACTCAAAATATTTTCAAATTCTTTTCATGGGTTGATTAAAAAATAACAACAAAAAGAAGCTACCAAATATCATATTCCTATGTTAAAAACTTCGGCTTATTGATGCTTCAGTTATCTTCCGGAAAACTCTTATGTATAGTTATCGTTTTAATTATAGCAGCCCTCAACTCTACCCCACACCAAACTAAATCACTCTTTATAATAACTATACAATCATTGCATTTTATCATATCTAATTTTGATTACATATTTTAAATCATTGCATTTTATCATATCTAATTTTGATTACATATTTTTAAATCATTGCATTTTATCATATCTAATTTTGATTACATATTTTTAATCATTGCATTTTATGCTTTGAAAAGTGCTGTCTTACTTGATGAAGTACTAACGCTAGGACACTTTGAAAGCAAAGGCATCAAGGGAAATCTGGTTTAATGCTATTTATTCAATGCTTAATTTTTGTTATCGTATGTTTTTTTAATCTATATTATCATTATTATTATAGTGGTTTTGATATAAAGATGTACCCCAGCCTAGAGCTAAGCTCACTGCACTTCACATAAAAATAAGCAATTACGGAAAAGTATACATTTAAAAACTAGCAATTGGTGAAAGGCTTGACTTTCTACTACTATCTACCCCCTTCCAGCCATGGTCAGCATCCAGCAGAAGCGAGCATTGTTTATCAGTCAGAGGGGGTGAGAATGAGTTTTGAAGAGATGGGTCTTAAGGGCAGTTTTGAAGGCTGGGTTTGTCGTTTTATCGCGGATGTGTAATGGTAGAGAATTCAATTGTTTTGGGGCACAGAAAGAGAAAGGTCGTTTAACAGATGTTTTAGAGCCTGTTCTGGGAACAGAAAGAATACTCGTGTCAGCGGAGGAACGAAACTGTCGAAGGGGTGAATAGACAGAAAGAAGTTCACTAAGATTGGAAGGGCATGATCCAGAGGAAAAATTGTGACAGGTTTATTTAAATATACATTTTTTATATAACATTTAATTTATAAAAAATGAATATTCGTCTTGTATGTATTGGTGCAAGTTAATGCATGTGTATTATATTGAATCAATTCGCTTATTCTTAACAAAAAAAAGGTATTTGTTCTCATATTTAAAATCTATTTTGTATCACTTGAAAAGTACGCCGTACCGTAAACAATAAAGTTTGGCTCATTTCAAATTTTAACATGTTGAAAGGGTATTTAATTTAAACACTAATGGCTGTCTATGTTACCATGTTTGAAAAGTATATAGTTATGAAAAAAAATTATTATTGATAAAATGGGGTACCACGCTATAGAAAAATTATTATTGATAAAATGGGGTACCACGCTATAGAAAACTACCAATAGTAATAATAATAATAATAAAATTTATATTACCGTGAATGTAATGTAGATAATTAAAACGCGTATTATCTATTACCACGTTTTTAATGTATATAATGAAATACGCTCATGTAATAAGATAGCAGTGGAATATTTGGGAGTAGTCAGTTAAACAAATTGAACGTCTGTTGTTAATGAAGTTTTGATTAATTATAAACTTGCGTGCAAAGATTTATCATTTAATACAAATCAGACAGAATGGTCCCAAGAAAATTCAAAACATGTTTTTCAAATGCAGGAATAACTTGCATCAATTAAAGATGCGCAAATTTCTTAAAAAGATGATTCTAAAGCTGATAACAAAATTTTAAATTCTCTTAAGGTAATTTGGATAATCGCGATTAAGTATTTTGTGGATTATATTTATTTTAACATTTATCATCACTCTTCTTATAATTGTTTGCAAAACTTCTTTATTTGAGTTTATAGACTTTTATGTGTCATTAGCTTTGAGTTGATGTTTTATCAGTAGTTATAATATTTTTAAATTAAAAATCATATTTACTTCACTTTTTAATTATTTGCGATTACTTCTCAAAAGTTGACATGTCGCTTACTTTTTATATTGTAATTTTTAAAAATGTGTTGTTTTTTTCAGTTGCTAGTTTAATATTAAAAGTATTTAAGTGTTCCATATTTGGGACAGTGGGTTTACATTTCCAGAACTAAATTCAGGGATAAATACTCTCGGGCGATTGAATTTCTAGACTTCTGCTCTTGAGGGTTCTGATTCTCTCACTTTAAATACGACGGCTGACTGTGACCGGCAGACTTATTTAGCAGACTCACCAGACTTACAAGGACCCTAAACGACTTAGTAAATGTTCACTGTATGTGTGTGTGTGGGGGGGGGGGTAATATTTGTAACGTTCTAGTATTATACTTTAAGTTATTATATCATTTTTTTCTGAATATTTGGTTTTGTATTTTGATATAAACTTTATAATATAATTGAATTGAATAGCTTTTGTATCGTTTTCCTTTGTATACTAGTGTTCATTCCTTTGTGACGTATGATTCATCGGTCGAGCCGCATTTTAAAACCAAAGATTTAAATATGCTAAACGTTTTAAAGGTACGCTACAGCAGTTATACATCTGGTGTCGTAACTCATAAGTAGTTTACTGTTACGCAACCTCTATCTCTGGACACTCCTTTTTTACCTTATTTAAATTTTGCTGTTTTCTTTCAAAGATTTGTAACTGAAAGTAAAAATTTTATTCGACGATTGCACCTTCATTATATAGAACATTAAGATACAATGTTTGAATTGGGGAATGTAGGCAGTTAAGCAACTATAAACTTGGCCAAACTTCTAGGCACCATTTGATCAATAATATTTTTTTTTCAAAATCCTTATTACATGTATGTCGATATTGCACGTTACGCAAACATAAATTCTTATTTACAATTTTATAATGAGCCATTCACACGTTTCTTAAAGCGAGGCCAAGAGTCAATATTGTATTAAAATGGGGTTTTGTCGAAAGGTTTTAAAAGTTAAATAGAGTTATTGATTTATATTTCACAAGAGAAGCTTTAGACTGCATAAAACTTAGAGATTTATGAACGAACGTCGACATTTCTCTTGAACAGAGAACACGTGTAAGTCATTTAGTCTAATTTTTAATTTATAGTTTTAGTATTAGCTAAAAAATAAACATATATTTAAAATTAACGAGTTTTTGTCTGTGTATCTGTCTGTCTCTTTCCATTTATTTATATTATTCTTGTCTTTCAATCTCACTATATGTCTGTAATTATGGATTTCTGTGTATACAAAAATATGTATTTCTATTTCTAAAAATCTCTGTATACATCTTTATTTCTGACTATCTTTTAATATATCTTTTTGAATTATTGTCCATATAAAGTTTTATTTGTTTATCTTTGTTTATCGCTTACTCTTGATGTTTCTATTTATAAGTTTGTCCATCTGTCTTTCTTTACTTCTATTTTCTAACTCTGAAATTATCAATGTGTATGATGCATTTTTTTTCATATCGATCCCAGAGAGTTTCTGAGTAATTTACGTGGGTAAAATACGGGGCGGGGTGCATAATCTATAACTATTTTTGCAGCTGACCCGCCATATATCAACCAGTGTTTATTCGTGTAAATGCTCCGTGACTGTTCAGAATAATTCAAAGAAATCAATATTGTAATTCAATACCAGTCAGTGAGGGCACCAACATTTTAGGAGAACCCATAGTCGGCGCACTAAAAGGCGCACATCACGGTAGGTAACGAATGTGCTCTGTTGCGTGCTTTTGGTGCCAACGTGATCAAGTGCACGACGGGTGAAAGCAGAGAAAGATAGCGCAGCTCGGTGCGCAATGAAAGCGGTGCATACACACGGTTAAATAAATTGAACCGATGAGAAACGAACGCTTTATCTGTGAACAGTAGGTTTTTGAAGGAGATTGCTTATTTTATTGTTCATGTTTGTTGTCATTTTAAATAAGAACAAAAGGTGAATTTCTATACGATAATTTTGAGAAGCTTACATACTTGACCCTCATTACTTGAAAACTAAGACATATTTTAATGACATTTTTTTAATCTATTTCAAAAACGTTCAAAGAATAAAATAATTTAATTTGGTCTTAATAAGAATAAAATAATTTAATTTGGTCTCAATAAAATCTGATGCCTTAAGTGTTGTTCAAAGCAGGACATGTACGTTATACAGAAGCGTAGCGATAGTGCTTGGCGCCCGGGGACAATATTAGCGCCCGGGGACAATATTAGCGCCCGGGGACAATATTAGCGCCCGGGGACGAGATTTATTTTAAAGCACCCTCCTTTTCTTTTTTTCAACTCTCAAGCGCATTATTTTCTTCAATAAAATAATATCAAAGCACATTTCGGCGCCCTACCCAGCTGGCGCCCGGGGATGGACTTCTGTCCCTCCCTGTCCCCCCCCCCCTTCGCTACACCTCTGGCGTTATAATTAATATACTATCATCTATAGTAGGTTATGATTGGTGGATACTTCAGATGAAATATTTTTGTGATCGAGTCTCGTTTTTTTTTCCTTCTTTTTTTTCTCATTTACTTACAGACACAAACATTCTTCGCATGTGATTCAAAACCAGAGGAAATGGGTAATTGTATGATACAATTTAAACCCCCCCCCCCCCCAAAAAAAAAAAATTATTTAGATGATAGTTTTTGAATTGTATTTGATTTCTTTAAAATCTAAATAAAAAATACTTTTCTTTAACATATACGATTCAAATTGAATTAAAAACAACACACATCGTAAAGTACAAATGGTGGTGCAAAATAATTTTTTTAACATTTATAACATTACTTTTGATTAAATCTGCATTATAAAATTATAGATTAAAGGAGCATTTTTTTTTTTTACTAATAAATGTATTGATTTTTTAAAAAGAGGCTATTGAGGCAACAACAGATTCTGCCAATTTTCTTCAGGAGAGTGGTATGTATACAATGATACTACGCTTTTGTTTGTTTAGAATATGTTTCTCTGTGGTATAAAAGTATGTAGACTGTGGCTATGGTTGTCTTATGTAGTTAATATGTATGTATGTTGGTGCGGATCATGGTTCTATCTGGTACAGATGTGCGTTCTTATGGCTGGCTACGGTATGAGAGCATGATTTCTAGAGATTTTTGTTGTCTATCGTATGTTTGTGTGTGTTGTGGCTCTCTAAGGTTTGTCTGTGTGAATGTGAAGACTCTTGTTCTCTGTGGTGTGTATGAATGCGTGTGGGGGTGGAATATACATAGGCTATGTAATTATTACAAAATGTGATGATTTTACGTCACAAGGTTAAAGAAGAAAATTTTCAACGTTTATAAAATGTTCATGAACATTCGTTAGTTATGTTTTTAGATGCTCCTGTTTATTCAAGTCTGTTTGTCAGGAAAGAAGGTTAAAAGGGGATTTTTGTTCTAGTCTCCTGATGGGAAGAAATATATTCAATTTTTAAAATTAAATCTCTATAGGTACATGTTATACCCTTTAAATAACATTTTGTTATATGTTCAATACAGATAGTAAAGAGGAAGTTGATTCAGAAAATATGGAGATGGGTAAGGGTATTAACCAAAGTTGTTATTTAATTATTTCATTACAATTTCCCGCTGTAATCATTTAAATATATAAATTACATTTGGAATTTTAATTTGTAACGAAAAATATTATTTAAAAATCTAATGGAATTAATCAATGTATACTTAAAAAAACAAAAAATTATTTAACTTTTCTTTAAAAAAATACAAGAAAATAAAAAATTGTCGGAGTTATTTAAATACAATTTGAAATAAGCACCAAATGTTTTCTATCATCTATTGAAGGCACTTCTGTTAAAAGAAAATATCAAAATTCAACAGAGAAAGGTAATGATTTCATTTTCATGTAAAATACTTTACTTATTTCTTAGTAATGTTAGTTAAATGTTTTTTTGACTTTATATTTAATAATTAATATTTAAATTCACCAACAATATAGTTTTTTTATTTTAAAAAAAAAATAATGTCTTAAATACCCCCCCCCCCCCCCCAATTTCAGTAATCCTAATTATTACACCTTCGTGGGGGAAACAATTTCAAAAACATTAAAAGACTAAACGAGCACTAATATTTTAATATGTTTTATATTTTAACCAAATTGTTTCTGAAATGGTTTATTTAAACGTCTTTTTCTCTTTTTTAATTTTCAGGAACACATTATGATGACGATGAAATCAAAAGAAAAATTCGAAAAGGTAAATTGAACTTAGGAGAATTGGAAATAAAAAGAAGAACTAAAACGCTCGTTTAAATCATTGTGTGATGAACGAAACAATATCATAGTCTTTTCTCATAAAATGTTTTGCAAAATTATTTTAAAAATAAAAATTGTTCATCAAATTTCAAAATAATTTTAACTTTTAACAATGTTAAGAAACAGTTTATTATAATTTCCCATTTTATTTGCTATACTACTATAAATGTATTGTTCAAAATATTTTTTTTACAAATTCTATTCATTGAAGACATCTCTTAACATACACTTGTTTATTTTGTTTACTGTGTAAACACTTGGAAATGTAGCTCCGATATTTTATTCTCGAGCCGTATTAACCTGTACATGGGGTATGGAGGGAGGTTTCATTTACAGTAATGAAAAACAATATATATTTAGAAATATAATTTCAAAGGTTGATTTCTCAATCAAATGATATTGCTTAAATTCAAAGGCAATTGATCTTAGTAACACTCGGTTTTTTTTAATTACTGGTCAATAATAAATTAACAAATGTAATTTAAAGCTCATTTTTATGTTTAAATTTACAGTAGTTTGCGTGTGTCACAGATTTAAATATATTACATTTTAATAAAAAAATAATGATTTTATACTCCGCCAGTATCAGAGGAAAGCTCTACATTAACAGCAAACTGTCGAAACGTTTCAACCTCAGAGCAGGAGGACAACTCTACAGTACCAGCAAGTTGTCAAGAAATATTAACTACAGAACAGGAAGAACATTCTAAAGTACCAGCAAGCAGTCAAGAAATATTAACTACAGAACAGGAAGGAAATTCTACAGTACCAGCAAGCAGTCAAGAAATATTAACTACAGAACAGGAAGAAAATTCTACAGTACCCGCAAGCAGTCTAGAAATATTAACTACAGAACAGGAAGAAAATTCTACAGTACCAGCAAGCAGTCAAGAAATATTAACTACAGAACAGGAAGGAAATTCTACAGTACCAGCAAGCAGTCAAGAAATATTAACTACAGAACAGGAAGAAAATTATACAGTACCAGCAAGCAGTCAAGAAATATTAACTACAGAAGAGGAAGAAAATTCTACAGTACCAGCAAGCAGTCAAGAAATATTAACTACAGAACAGGAAGAAAATTCTACAGTACCAGCAAGCAGTCAAGAAATATTAACTACAGAACAGGAAGAAAACTCTACAGTAGCAACAAGCAGTAAAGAATTATCAACAAAAGATGGGTTAGACAAAAAAGTAAGACATTTTGTAATTTAAGTGTTGTAGATTATTTTTTGTATTTGACATTATAGATTATGTACATTTGAAGCAATCATAAACTCTTCTTTTTCTTCTATATGTTGAGGGCCCACGATCAATGTATTGATCATTCTGGCTCCTAAAATAGTATTCTTTTTTTTTACAAATTATAGACTCAGCACGATATTCACGACATTTATATAGAATCAGTCTCAGAAATAGACCTACTACAGCGCTTCTTAGCGGAAGTAGAGCGAGCCTGGAAGGTGGTTAACACATTGACAGGCTTCAAGTTTGGCATCATTCCCCCAATGTGTCTATCACAGGGTCAAGAGGTCGGACATTGGATCAAACTTAGTAGGAAAGTCATCCCATTTGTGTATGTGACTTCAACAGGTGGCAGTATTCTAGGGGTAAATGATATTCAAGACAGCATATACGACGTCAAAACCAAATCCTCTGCAGCTGCTCTCTTGATCACAGAATATGTCAACAATGTGATGAATAATTTGGAACTGCAAGCAGACGCTGTAAGTTGAGTAAATGTACCCATGATTTGCTCGGGAGACTCTAATTTAAGCATATTAATTAGTTTTTAATTTTTTTAAATCAAGAGCAACTTTTACCATCTCTAATAAACAGAGATCTACGTTCTTAAATACCTATCATTATAAAAGATA
Organism: Omphiscola glabra; assembly: GCA_964017045.1. Lineage (NCBI taxonomy): Eukaryota > Metazoa > Mollusca > Gastropoda > Lymnaeidae > Omphiscola > Omphiscola glabra. Next base: position 10,976,504 of record OZ024811.1, on the reverse strand, counting down.
TTTTAACGCAATAGACTTCCGTAAACTTGTTGTCTTTCAATAATTTTGAGTCCTAATAAGACAACACATATTTTTCTGCTATTTCCGGAACTAGTAACATTTAAGGACAAGTTGAAAAATTGAGTCCTAATAAAACAAAACAATTTTTTTTTTTTTGCTATTTCAGGAACTTGTAACATTTAAGGTTATGTTGAAAGAGTTGCACGCCCTGCTTAAAGATATCGATCCCAGTATGTTTTTAAAAACCAGACACAATTTAACCCTGACGATGTCAAAAGTCAAAGAACTTAAAATTAAAGTTGATCAAATGTCTCATATCGATAAAATCGAGATGTGCACGTCAACAGGGAGCATCCTGACTGTGACAGAAAGCCATCTCTTGTGCAAAATTTTAGGCTTGAGCGATGAGTACACTCAGAAGTTGATTGATATCAAAGACGAAAGAGCACTGCATATATCACCAATCTGTATTATCGAAAAATTTATTGAGGCTGAGATGAATGAGTTAGACATGAACCGTAAATGTAAAGCCGGAGGAGATGTAACTTCAGATCTTCTACTGCTGGGGCTCTCACATGAAAAGACACAGGAAATAGTGAAGAAAATCAATGTCGAAAATGAGGAGACGCAATCTACCATGTACTGGGTTAATGAGTATCTGGACGGTATGTTCACCACCCACCCACTTCTAACGACTATGACATTACTAGATAGGTACGCGGATGAACCAATGAATCAATGGTTCGATGCTGAGACTTACCTACGTGCGGAAGGCAATGAGAACTCAATACAAATCAATTTTAAAATGATTAACGTTAAATTTGGGAGCGACGAATTAACGTCTAAGACGATAAATGATATGTTTCATCAGTTCGATTACAAACTACTCTTCCATGGAACTAAAAAATCTGATTCTTTAGACAGCATTTTGAGGGAAGGAATAATGTTGCATCGTGGAAGATCGAGGCAAGATTTTTCTGACGGAAGTGGTTTTTATTTGTCTGATGATTTTGAAGCCGCGGAACATTGGGTCAAGAACAGGGGAGGATATAACTGCGCTGTTATTATATATCGGATTCCATTAGATCTTCTCGAGTTTGGTGATACGGGAGGTCTAAATTTAAGCCGGAACGCACATGATTGGTCAAGTGTAGTGAAATACCACAGATCTGGACGTTATTTAGAACAAGAAGTACCCGATAGATTTGATCTGGAAAACCGGCCATTTATTAAAGGTCCCATCTGTGTAAACGGAAAAAAGATAAGGAGAAATGTCTCGCCAATTATGCTAAAAGTAAATGGTAGAAGATTGCAACAGTATTGCATCCGCTGTGAAAGTTTTGCCCTTGAACTTAGCTCCCTTGTTGTGGGAGTAGCACTTAATTGTTAAGCCATACAATAATTATTTGTCCACTAATAAGCATCTTTGTTTACTATCCTTTATTCTCTTTTATTCATAAATTTTCAATATCCATTGTACATAATTCTTTTGTACTTATCAAACTTAAGTAACAATTACTATAATGAATAAAGTTCCCTATCATTCCCATAAATAAGACCCAATGTCATTTAGATCTGATAACAACACTATTACACTGTTTGGCGAATTTTCAAATGCGAAATAGCTATCTAATACATTCATATTTCTTTGGCCCCCAAATTTCAGCAATTATTATTTTTCGGTTTTTAATGTATGTCATTTTCAACCAAATTTTATTAAAAACACAAGCAACACATTAATATGAATATTTATGTAAAGACACAGACGCCGCTCACTAAAATGGTGATATCTAACCTTGCACCTTACGGAATGCACGTACACTTCTATAGTTACTGCATTGTCTTGTTAGCTTTGTCTTTAATAGAAAAAAAAAACCTTTGTATAATTATATTTACATTTCTATAATATTTCATCACGTTCTAAATGAGGATGTAACGTTAGGTTTGTGATTTGACTATAAAAGTGAGTGCACATTTGATGCTAGCTTCCATGATGCAGACAGATTTTTCACACCGAGAAAAACAAGCACTTTAAAAAGACGCATTACACAAATTACATAATTTCATTAAATTAAATTCATCTTTTAAGAATTTGAAAGAAATATTTTAAACATGCTATCACTGAAACACCTAACATCTGTAAACAAATTGAATAGTTTTTCTCTCAATCATAATATAATGTATATAAAATGACGGATATGAAACTGTATTGAATATGCAATGCACTCCTCTGTTCACGTTTTTCATGATACATAAAGTTAGCAGAAGCAATGTGCAGATATACGGACCAGCACTGCTGGCCTTTTAAAATTGTCACAACTATTGTTAAATCTTTGAACAATTTTCTCATTTCTTGATTTGTTTTCATTGTCATCCATTATTATCCTGTACAGATCAGTTTATATTTCTCATGATATAAATTCCCCTTGCATTCATTAAGTTTTAGGATACACACATTTATAGAAATATTTAATCTTTGTTTAGATGCAAAATTACTTATTGAGAGCTACGTAAACACGTTATTTTATATCTATATATGTGTCGTTTGTTGTTTTCATTTAGCTGCTGAAGAAGGCATTTAGCCGAAACTTCCGTAAAATTGTCATGTCTTATCTTTTCAGGCGTAATTATATCTTTTTCCACCATGTCACACTGCTTGAACGCGGTCTCTCTAGTATCACACCTTATATTTAATAGTGGGACATAATTAAATTATTAATTCTCAACACGTTATGTTGAAATGAATTTTTTAGTATAATTAAAATGTTGAATCAATTTAGTAGATGAAGCAAATACTAAAACAATCTGTACCTTTATAATAATTACAAGTCAATGTGATTAAAGATTTGTATTTGTTTCGAATGATTGTTGTCAATATATATATATATATATATATATATATATATATTATATATAAATGAATGTCTGTATATAGGTCCTGCATGCAATGCAAAGGCGTATAGATCCGATTAATATAAAAATTACGAATTAATATCAACGTATCACCTAAAATACATATCTATTCTAGAAACTTTCAATCTCACAAAGACGTTAACACAAAAGTTCGACAATCATGTGAAGAAACAAAAAATTCCTACTAGTAATGTTGCGTTGACTTCCCCTTCTCATATTTAAAAAAAAAACCAGATGAAAAGCAGAAAGTCATTAGCATTGCGTACAATTTAAAGAAAAGAGAAATTTTGAAGAGTTTGCCCACGAACATAATCATTTAAATTGCATGATGTTTTCTTTGTTTCTTGCAATACTATCGTGTTTTATTTAATTTTGTTGGTGGTGTTGTCGTTTTTTTTTGTTGTCTTCTTTTTTTGAATTCTTTAAAATTTATTTATTAATTTTAATTTTTTAAATTACTAAATTAAAATAATTTTTGCAATGCAGTGTTAGACATAAAAGAAACAATAAATAATTAGTTATTGTATTTTAGGGCAATCTAATGCCAAAATTTGAAATATTTCCCTTTAATATGTATTTACAAAATAAAGGTCAGATAAATTATATTTATAGCATGTATGTATGTATGTATATATGTATGCATGCATGTATGTATGTATGTATGTATGTATGTATGTATATGTGCATGATTGTATGTATGTATGTATGTATGTATGTATGTATGTATGTATGTATGTATGTATGTATGTTTGTATGTATGTATGTATGCATGTATGCATGTATGTATGCATGTATGTATGTATGTATGCATGTATGTATGTATGTATGTATGTTTGTATGTATGTATGTATGTATGTATGTATGCATATATGTTTGTACGTATATATTTATGTACGCACGTACGTATGTATCTATGTATGTGTGTTTGTATGTATGTATATATGCATTATGTATGTATGTATGTGTATGTGTGTGTGTTTGTATGTATATGTATGTGTGTGTGTATATATGTATGTATGTATGTATGCATATACGTACCTATGCATGTAAGTATGCATTTTATTTTTATTACCAACTATATGTAGCATGTATGTGGGTAAGGGTAAAAAAAGCTAGTTTGTGATGTAGCCCCAATCAGCCTTTAATCAATAGGCCCTCAAAGTGTGGCTGCATTTTATGGGTCCTTCAATGTCTCAAAGTCACAGTATGTAACACACTAAACCTACTCAGTCCAGAGTAGATTTTCATCTTTTTTATATATCTAAATATGTCTACGTTGTTGGTTCATTATGCTCTACTTAAATGTAACACACACTAAGTTTATGTCATAATTTTCTAACCGCCATCAGAACGCAAGAGTTATGTAATGTTACAGTGAATAGCGTGTGTGCAAGACCATCACGAGAGAACACAGCTAAACATCATATCCATTGACATTCTAATGTTGATTATTCTTTTGTTTTATGTCTTAAATTTTGTTTTCAAAAAATGATATCTGATTAAGATTTCAAATGTTCATCCGTGTAACATTATGTCCTAATAAGTATCCACCATAAGAAAATTAACATTTTCTCGGTGGGCTTCGTCTGTTTCTACTACGTACATTTCTACATGGATTGATATATATTTATGAAACACGGGATCTATAGTTATTACACTTCATTAAAATAAAGGAAATACTGACTGGATATACAATAATGAACAGCGTTGGATTCTTAACTCAAACAATGCATCTTGGGGCTGGATATTTTTCTAGAATTATTGAGAAAAATCTAAATTGCTCCAAATAAAAATCAAGCATATAGAAATGTCAATGTGATCTAAAAGTTTATTTATATATATCTAAACTTTTATGGGAATTTTCTCGGTGTTGTTGAATTTATATTTTTGTTAACCTTCTTGAATTTCTACCTAATCGAATAAATTTTAATTTTGAAAAGGGCTTAAGATCATTCAGATATCATTCTTTTCATGTTGGTCATGCTTCCATAAGTCTATCTTATTATTTTCCTTAAGTTTTATTAAATCAGATTTAAAGATCTTTTAAAAGTTTCTCTAAAGTGCCATACGAGTTAAGATGTTCTACCATTATTTGTTTTCCTTATAATAGACAAAGGTATACAAATGGCTTTGCTTACAATGTAAGCATCTCAGTGAATTGTTGCATCTAGGACAAACTTTGTAAACGTACCTACAATAATTCGTTTATAAAATGTAGGTGGATTTCAAGCTAATGCCCACTTCTGTTTTTGTCAGGTGCCCCAATTTTATGTTAAAGATTAAGTCCTTTTGCAGACAAAGTAGTAGTATTTTGAAAGGCAACATCTTTTGCTAAAGTCATCCCTTTTTAATATGATAAAATTTAAAATTTAACTTGAATAGATATGTCTGAATAATGTTTTATTTTAGATCCCTTATCGTTAGGATAACCCAATCGGTTGATAGTGTAATGGCCTGCTGCCGAACATCACATTTTATTTTAATTGATGAACTGTGGTAACTTTGGAATAGTTTAATGCCTTTTTTAAAAAAAGGTATCTTTAAACAAACAAAATTGAATGGTCTTTCAACTGAAACGGTATTTGCTCCAGAGTCAATTTTTTCAAGAGTTTTGAAACATAAATGTGTATATTTTATGAAGGAAAATATAATCAATTTTTAATGGTTCTTAATCAAAGTTTTTTTAAAAGACCCTAAATAAACGTGTTCCCTGGTATTCTTTAGACATTTTTAACTGAATAAAAAATCCGAGCACCGTCGCGTATATTGGTTAAAAATTGATATCAATGAGTTTGATTATTTATAGAATTTCAAATTGAAGATTTGCCAAATACTTAAATAGATAACGATAAGACACTTGTTCGCTAAAAGAAGATCGTTTACGTTAAGCACTGTACTTTTCTATAAAAATTAACCACGATTATCAAATTAAATGGCTTAAACACATTGTAATGAGTTCATCAGCCATGTCATTCATATACTTCTCACATTGACTGAAAGTCTTAAGACATTCTATTGCATGCCCGGAGTTCATTCTTTGCCCGGAAAATATATGTTGTCTTTACTGTGCGCATTTTCTGTATTAAATTGGTTATTAAAATTATACAACAGCTCCCCAGGACAGTTTAATACCGAGGTAAGCCACAAAACCCTTTGTGCGCGCCCCTGAACTATAAGATAACTCTAATCCAATGTTCACAACTTTTATACACAGCACGGAGCCACACAAAAGGGCACAGAAAACGTCTTTTTTGAAAGCACACACTCTGAATAAAGGCTTATTAAATAACATAGGGCTTAAAACAGCTTAACTTAAGCCTCACACTAAGCCATTTGAGAATTATACAGTTTGTAAAAAAAAAATTCTTTGCATTACACTCAACATTTGACGATTTCAAGAAAATAAAAAAATTAAAGCTTTTGCGATAAGTGAATTTTGACCAAACTTTCCAAGAACCGTCTGTGGGTCGTCAGGAGCAATGACCACGTCAATTATTGTTGATCCATTTTTAGTTTGTTGTCGTTTTTTTTCTTGCGGTTGATAGATCCATTTACAAACAAAAAAACTGCATCTCACTGAGCTGTGCATGGGTGATAATTTACTGACTCAGCCTGATGCCCGTTTGTTCCAATGGAAAGACTTAGTTAAGACGACTGGAGTAAGACCAGAATGCAGTAGATGACCAATAGTGTATCTTGTGTGTGTCAGTGTTCTGTCACTGTGTTAAACGTGTCACTGTGCTGTCACTGTGTTAAACGTGCCACTGTGCTGTTACTGTGTTAAACATGGCAGGTGTTGTCGGAATTTTCATCGAGTCAATGTCATACCGTCTTTGGGAATAAGGAACGGCTCAACGTACCGGCAACTCGGGCAGTTTCCCGGGGCACCATGTGCTTAGGGCGCCATCAACGTTGTTCCGAAACAGGACAAAACATTGCATGCGGGCGCCATTGAAGAAAAATAGTGCACTAAAAATATGTGCTGATTTAAAGGCTAAAAAAAAAGTCATCTTGTTCATACTGTCAAAATACAAGTTCAGAAAAAAATAATTGTATTCTTCTCTGATAGTATAAAGAACAACCAAAGTAATAAACTCATTACATAATACCCAGGTGTTTTTTTCCTTACACACATTTGAATGATTATATTTTAATAGTTGCGCTAAAGTTAAGCTTCCCCGCCGCGCCAGTAACCGTAGCCCCGACCCTGACGGGACTCTATCGCCGGGTTTGATTTCAGAGTGGATAACAGAAAGCTGTTGACATTGACAATTGATTGTGCTGCCTTATAAAGATATCAGATTACACTGTATATATGTTCCCGCTTTGCTGTTGTCGTTGAAAGCTTAGTAATATGCTAATCCATGACCCTTTTGTATTTAAATCATATCCACGGGTCCAACACGTACCTTACCTTTTCTCATCGTATGGCTTTTTATGTGGCACAACTAGCTCCATCTATGCTACACTATATGCTATTTTATGTCCCTATATGCTACTCTATGTCCCTATATGCTACTCTATGTCCCTATATGCTACTCTATGTCCATATATGCTACTCTATGTCACTATATGCTACTCTATGTCCCTATATGCTACTCTATGTCCCTATATGCAACTATATGTCCCTATATGCTACTCTATGTCCCTATATGCAACTCTATGTCACTATATGCAACTCTATGTCCCCATTTGCAAATATGTCCTTATTTACATCGATATGTCCCTATATGTTACTCTATGTCCTTAAATAATACTAATCTAATATATTTTAGAAAAACTGTAAATTATTGAGCCAAAGCTGATGAAGTCTTCCCCAACGCACCCTCCGCTAAACTCAACTGGCCACCAACTACTCCCGAAAGTAGTCTTTATTCCAGTCGGGCTGCGAAGCGGCACGTCAGGGATATTCAGCCCCTGAGACAGCCTCGCCCACCCTTCCACTCGATTGACTATGCTAGTGAGACGGCACCAGAAATATAACACCTGGCCGGCCCGGGGTGCTGCTTTCATACAGCAACCGAGGTGGACTTTCTAGGGCTGAGGTGAATATATTTTACGTCCCTGATCCCCCCTCCCACCCCGTGGGGACGCGTAGGTGTTTCACAGACGCCCTTTAGTAGGGTTTACGTGGTTTTCTGCTGTGTGACTAATTCACACTGCAGCTGGGAAAGAAAAAGAGGTTGCCTAGGAGCAGTACCCTCAAGACTGCATACTTAAAATCATCGGGGAGGTCGCTACGTTCCCTCTCCTAATATCTATTCGGCAACTGTAATCATGTCCAAACCTGTTTCTGCATTATTTTCAACTGAACTTGGTAGGAAACCATGCAGCCGTGCTGTTTCTAACACAGTTTCCGTGCATTATTTCTGCCTTTTAGAGCAGGTCTCCTGAACGGTAGTCCTGTGCCCGGGTATCGTTTCAAGGTGTTCGTGACAAACGCCACTTTACTGGCCATTTTCGGGACGGACATGTCGACTAAAGCCCCGGGGGGCCTTAAGTACTACTCTATGTCCCTATATGATATTTACAAGTTTATGCTGTTTCCGTATTTCCTGCCTTAATATATATAATTGTATGCACGCAATTATGAATAATAATGCCAATTTCCTTCCGATGTATTGTTCATAGAAATGTGAAATAATGCGGAAGTAATTTCCCAATTGTTTATGTGGATAGTCATGGTAGTAGATAGGGTAAAGATTGTGGATACGGTCATGGTGGTGGTTAATTTATTCCCCCCCCCCCCCACCAACCCTTTCACATCTCTGGAATACACACACTAGAAAGTTATAACATTTCTAAATAAGACACATGAAGAGTAGATGAAAGCATAAATTACAGCTCGCCACTTTTAGCTAAACAATTTGTCAGACATTCATTTCTCGCACCCTACAGGACAGTATGAGAACCCTTTCACACCATAGGTATCAATGGAAAAGTGATTATACCACCATGCCATTCTCTTGTTTGTTTCCTAATCTTAATACTTCATTAACTATTGAAACGCACAGCCTCTGTATCTGAGTATTAATTGAGCGTCCCAAAATGTGCGTCAACGAATTAACATAAATAGCGTGCAACTCTAGGCCACTCTAAATTAATCTATAAAATGCTGTTCCTATTTTAAACCAATCTATGACTCCCCACGTCTCTGTTTGGCGTTGTGTGTCACTCCGTATGCCCCCATGCCAATGTATGACCCTATAGGTCAGCGGTCCCCAAATGGTGATCCTCGGACTTGCACCGGTCTGCGAGCCTTACGTCCGCACAAAATGAAAGTTTACGGTAAGATGAACGGAAAATAATATTAATGAAGCTAGCACCGGTCCCTGGTGCAAATTCAAACGTATCCACCGGGCAGCGGCGTAGCGAGCTTAACTCGCGCCCGGGGCACAATACCTTTTTAGCGCCACCCTCCCTATTCGAAAACCATACAATATTATATGTAAAATATACCATTTGGCGCCCCTTTGTGACTAGCACCCGGGGCATGATGCCCCCCTTGCCCTCCCCTCGCTACGCCACTGCCACCGGGCCGCATAATTTCAAATTTGGAAAACGCTGCTCTCTGCAGCTCTATAACCTTCTAAACTAATTTATTTAACCGTATGGCATCTATGCCACTTTTCGACTCTCTATGCAACTCTGGGCATCACTATATCAAACTTTGCCCGTCTGTATTACTATATACCCCTCTGGGGTTCTCGTCATTATCTGTCCCTTTTTGTCAGGCACTATATCCCTAGGTCATGCTGTGTCAATCAATGTCACATTTTGACTCCCTCTAACATTCTTTTTCAGGCTGTCTCACTCTACGCCTCTCTATTCGACTATAATCCCTGACTGATTCCCCACATCTGACCGATAAACGCTGCTGCTGGCCGCCGTCCATGGCTTGTCGTGTAAAAGTTCAGGTGTGGATGAGGTGAATATGCATTAGATTTTGTTTTGTCTCTATACATCTGTTCTTTATTATATATATGTATTTTATGTTAATATCACCATTATGTTTCTTTTTTAATATTTTTATGTACAGCGCGTGAGCCTAGCCCTAGGCTGGGGTACCACGCTATATAAAACAACAAATAATAATAATATGTCAATCTAAGTTCAGTCACTCTATATCAACAATTCTCTATTAAATCATTTTGCAATCTAATATTACTTTTAAAAAAAGATTATAATTGGTTAATAGTGGTCTCTAATGATACGTTTTTCAACTTTGGGGCCACAATCCTCTAAACACATTAGAACCACTCTACTCAACTGATTAAAAAAAAAAACACACTTTAAGTACACACGTCAAGTGACATGATTCCGTTTTTTTTTTCTTTCAAAAGAATTGACGCATTAGAGATAACAGTTTGGGTAACATAGAGACGTGCCGAGTGCAGTTAATTCGCCATTTCAAGATGACTGGAGCATACACACATCTACAGTGGCTGATATTGGCGAGTTACTTTGTCGGGCAGGTAGATGCCGATGCTCTAGGTAAGCAGATGTTTGTTCATTTACATCATGAGTCAAGAGGTTGATAGCTGCTAAAAAACAACAACTTTCTCCTCTTATTTATGCAGTATGTAGTTAAATACGTGGGTCTGACACGCCCGACAACGGGGGATTATGTAGCTTTAATCAATGGTCGTTAGACGCTCGACGTTTAAGATCTTGCAGGGCACTACTAGAGGAGGAAGAAGAAGAGGAAGACAAAGAAAAAGGTGGGACGATAATATCAAAGAATGGAAGGGATTAAAATTAGGCGATGCTATGCGTAGGGCAGAAGACCGAGAGGAATGGAGAAGAATAGTGTACATGTCATCTGTGGCGCCCCAACGGTCGAATGACTACGGGACCTGATGATGATGATGATGATGATGATGATGATGATGATGATGATGATGATGATGATGATGATGATGATGATGATGATGATGGTAATGATGAAGATAAGAAATGTTTCGGTGCGGTTTAAGGGCTGAAGAAGATATTTTTTTAATGCAACGGACAAATAGGGGCCTATAGATAAAAAAACATCATTTTAATACATATATAGTTATTAAACATTACAGCCGTACGTACGCACGCCTGTTTAAAAAAATATCATTTGACAAACACATGTGGGCCTATTTATAACATATACTTTCACGGCTGCTCGCAGCATAAAAACAAATACATTAACACAAGAAATTACCTTGTAAATTGTAGACTTCAGCATCTGACCAACATGAAACAGTTTAATGTACCCCTTGACCAACATATATACAGTTTATTGTAACCATTCAACCAACATATATACAGTTTATTGTAACCATTCAACCAACATATATACAGTTTAATGTAACCATTCAACCAACATATATACAGTTTATTGTAACCATTCAACCAACATATATACAGTTTATTGTAACCATTCAACCAACATATATACAGTTTATTGTAACCATTCAACCAACATATATACAGTTTATTGTAACCATTCAACCAACATATATACAGTTTATTGTAACCATTCAACCAACATATATACAGTTTATTGTAACCATTCAACCAACATATATACAGTTTATTGTAACCATTCAACCAACATATATACAGTTTATTGTAACCATTCAACCAACATATATACAGTTTAATGTAACCATTCAACCAACATATATACAGTTTATTGTAACCATTCAACCAACATATATACAGTTTATTGTAACCATTCAACCAACATATATACAGTTTAATGTAACCATTCAACCAACATATATACAGTTTAATGTAACCATTCAACCAACATATATACAGTTTAATGTAACCATTCAACCAACGTATATACAGTTTAATGTAACCATTCAACCAACATATATACAGTTTAATGTAACCATTCAACCAACATATATACAGTTTATTGTAACCATTCAACCAACATATATACAGTTTATTGTAACCATTCAACCAACATATATACAGTTTAATGTAACCATTCAACCAACATATATACAGTTTAATGTAACCATTCAACCAACATATATACAGTTTAATGTAACCATTCAACCAACATATATACAGTTTAATGTAACCATTCAACAAACATATACACATTTTAATGTCACCATCTAGCGAAACTATAAAAATGTTTACGTTTTCGGTCAGATCAAAACATAAATATAAATGCTTCATTTAACAGAACAAGTATGTTAATGTAACATTTGACAAGATACATAAATAATAAATGTACCAGTCTCACCCACATACATAAATGGTAAAGGCACAAATCCTTCCACATACACTATTGTAAATATATTGTTCTGACCCACATACATAAACTGTGAATGTACCAATATGACCCACATACATAAACTGTGAATGTACCAATATGACCCACATACATAAACTGTGCATGTACCAATATGACCCACATACATAAATTGTAAATGTCTATATCCAATGTGTCTATCCAGTGTTTCTATCCAATATTTTATCCAAAGTGTGAATTAAAAATTAGTATACAAAGTTAGTATTAAGTGTTAGTATCACATATTATTATCAAATGTGTGTGTATAACATATATGTATCCATTGTTGGTATCTGAAACCTGTTCTTCTTGTGTTGCAGGTTGGAGTTATGACCCAAACCGTGGAGGTATATCGTCATATTTGTTTCATTACCGTGTACATTTAGAATCTAGACTTTCCTGACAGCTTATTTCTCACGACAAATAAAGGTGTTACCTCTTTCTAAGTGAGGGGCTTGCAAATCAGATAAGGGCTTTTCAAAACAAAATCTAGGCCACCGGATTTAACGTTTTGACTGCTAGGTTCCGTTTAAACCTATTTCTGTACAGACAGTGGCCTTTATTTAATATCAGTGACATCACCAAAGGTTGTGGGGGGTTACGTGATGCTCTCGGAAAATGGAAAAATTTGGAGTCTGAAAGACCTTGCTCGAGACGGTGTGCATAATTGAAGATCGGGAAAGTGAAATTTGAAAAGTTTAGTTTTTCTTTAATAAATTACTGATTTTGATGCATATAAAACAAAAAGTTATTTGCATGTTTTTTTGTTCTCCAGAACTTACGTTTCAAAAAAATACAATAAATGCATTCTTACATTTTTCTACCATCCACATCACCCTACGCAAGCAACAATTCGGATATACGTTTTTAATCTTGGCCTTGTAATTCATTTATTAAAATGCAAAGTAACTGTAGAATTTATAAAATAAACCTGAGACTTATTACTTGAAGGAAAAATTAAATGTAAATGAGGAATTGTTTTTTGTTTTCTATTTAAAAAAAAAAAAATATAATAACCTTTTTTCTAAAAGAATGTATTCTTTGACCTCATATGCCATTTACTGCTAGTTGTTACGGCCTATTTACGTTGCGGCCTCCAAATGTTACGGCCTTCTTACTCTACGGCCTGGTCTCGTTCTCTAGGGTCTCTATGATTCTCGTAAGGTCCACACAGTGACAAAAGTCCACAATAATTCCTCATAGTTTCATAAGTCAATTCTTTATTATACAAACGTCGTCCCATCCAGGGTCACTACACAAACATCAAGTTCTCAAAAACTCGTATGGAATAAAACTCACGATCTCTACAATCTCCCAGTCTCTCTCCGGTCTTCCTATACAATTCTCTTGTCTTCCCTTAATAAATCTCTTGTCCTCTCTCTCGACAAACTAACACACTGTCCTTTTATACACGCACTTGTTTATTCATAATTCCCATGTCAGCCAATGACCATTCAGCTACACTAATACAATTCATAACAACTCACGCACCCAAAAAGTATTCACACTAACAACAGTGGTTCTCATACAAACTCTCACCATGCATGAACAACTTTCATACCAAAACATCAGGCTAACTAACTCTATTTCACAACACTAGTAAACGGCAGGTTGAGACATCCAGCTTTGAAAGATTGTTTGATTTGGTTACTATATAATGTGTGTGGGTCTGGGTTGTGGGGTCGGGGGATCCAGTATGGACAATGACACCATAAGTTATTACACCCGGGTACAAATATTTGAGTGACGCCAATGTTAAAGACATTAACGCTGTAGTATAAATTTCCCTGGTACATTTAATAACGCATGATTAAGTATCATTGTTGCTCCGATGTGTTGCCTGCCATCCGCCAGGTCCTGACGCGTGGAAGAATTCCTACCCAGATTGTGCCGGGCTGCTGCAGTCGCCCATCAACATTGTCACCAAAGATGCTGTGTACCATCACAAGTTGCAGTACATTAATATCAACAACTATTCCATCACGGATGGGGTTGAGATGAGACTAGAGAACAAGGACGGACACACAGGTAAAAACTAGTGTCATAGAAATATGTCATATAGGGGTAACATGCAGGGTCACATCGGTTGGTAAAGTTGTGACCTTGGTCAAAGGAATATTGTTGTGGTCACAGAGGTATATCTAATGCCATGTAAATATAAATTGAGTCAAGGCGATGTAGCTGGTGTTATAGAAATATTGCTGGGCAAAATTTCTATTGCTGGGTTCATGTAGATACCATATTGATATAGCTGTCCATCGTTGCTCAAATGTAACATCAACTTCACATACCGCGTGTTCGACATGAGACTTACGGAAAGCGCACGTTCGCATTTGCTGGCCCAACCATTTGGAACACCCTTCCTGACACTCTCAGACACAGCCAGACGCTGGAGTCCTTCAAGACAAATTTAAAAACTCATCTATTTCGCAAACACCTTATGTGGTGAAGTTGTCTACCATCTTTTTCAGCTAGTTATTAACTCCCAGCTTTGTTTTTGTGCCGCGCTTCGAGCCTTTGGGGATGAAGCGTGATTTTTCAAATGAACTTTATTATTATTATTACATAATGACTACTAATATACAAATATATGTCCATAATCTATATGTAGAAAATACAAATAAATGTCTGCCTATATCAATAGTATGGCTATGGGTATGATCACCCTGTTACTTATCCCTTTGTAGCAGAAGTCGTGCTGTCGGGAAAACCCATTTACATCCATGAAGGCAGCCTGCCGGATGTTTACAAACTTGAGCAGTTTCACTTTCATTGGGGGGCTGTGGACAAGAGAGGCTCAGAACATAGCATCGATGGGAGGTTCTATCCCATGGAGGTAGGTGCACTAGAAGGTGATACGAGAGATGGGGACATAGCATCAATGGGGAGTACTATTCCATGGAGGTAAGTGCACTAAAAGGTGATAAGGGAGATGGGGACATAGCATCGATGTGAGGTTCTATCCCATGAAGGTAGGTGCACTAGGAGGTGATATGAGAGATGGGGACATAGCATCAATGGGAAGTTCTATCCCATGGAGGTAGGTGCACTAGGAGGTGATAGGAGAGATGGTAACATAGCATTGATGGGAAGTTATATCCCATGGAGGTAGGTGCATTAGAATGTTATAAGAGAGATGGTAACATAGCATTGATGGGAAGTTCTATCGCATGGAGGTAGGTGAAATAGAAGGGGACATAAGAGATGATAACAAACCACTGCTTGGTTATACTCTTGGTGCATTAGAGAGTGATAGAAGAGATCAAAACATAGTATTGGTGGGGGTGTTCTTTTCAATAAAAGTAGATGTTCATAACTTCGTCCCTTGACGCCATGCTAAGATGACCAAGGATGTTATTCGACGGTGTATACCCAGCCTAAAAAGGATATCCGCTTGAAGAACAGAGTACGTTTGTATCCCTAATGTTATTGGTCACAATTCTTATTTGAAAAATGAGGTCGAAATGTGAGTCTACTTCCTCAGCATGTGAGATCGAAAGCACGTGATTCTCGTGAGTTCAGATCCTAGTCCATGGATTATAAACGAAATTCTCTTAATACATTTTAAAGTTACATTTCTTCTCACCAGCATGGTGTTTCGCTTGGGAAACTTCACAGTACGTTGCTTAGCACGTCTGTTGGCTGGCCTTCTCGCAACACGTCCAACCCGTTTTGCTTGTCTTTTTTTTTTTGTAAGAAGGGATGGCGGTTGAAAAAGCCAACCTGTTATATCATAGATTGTGTCCTGCCAACGTATGTCAAAAACGTTGTGTAAATAGCATGGACTGTGATGGTTTCGCTGACTAGCATATTTGCTGTACACTGCCAATGGCTTGCTGGCCATTAGGATAGTTGTTTGTACTGTCGCCATTACATTACTACAGCTTTGTGATCAGCCTTTGTGCACTAAGCTCCAAGATGGTCCAACGGGGTCTTTCAAGTGCGACATTTGCTTTGGAAATATTTCGTTTGAGCTCGAGCTCAAAATATCACATTTTTAACTACTTGTACTTTCTGCACCTTTTCTGAAATTTGAAGTTTTTGTAAGATAATTATGGAACTGGCCGGATCAAGATATAGTTTTGTTTTAAAAAATCATTTTATATTGATTTGTAACGATCAAGTACTTTGCAGCATCTTTTGTTCTGAGCTAGCATTTTCAGTCATCAGCAAACATTGGTTCTTCTAACAGTTGCTCTGACTTTCGTAGTGGCTTGCAGTCTGCAGAGATTGAATTGTTCTCCAAATTTGTCATGCATATTTAAGAAATGCCGTTATTGTTGTCAAACAGAAAACGCACACGCTCATCATGGTCATTATGCTGTCATGGATTTGACGTACTATTGTAATACATAAATTGGGGCAGCAAAAATTCCCACGATCTTCCACAGGCCATCTCTGATGGTTGAATAAAACCCTTTGATCAGATCAGCAACGATGGAGAAAAGGTTGCCGTTTTGCTCCTGGTGATGGTGAACAGCAAATAAAATATCACATTTGCCCTTTTTATAATGGAATCAACATTGGCTTTTAGGAAGTAGTCACCGATTTACGTGTGGGGGCATTATAATGATGGGTCAAGTTATCTCATGGAGACAGATGTACCTACACTCAGAACATAGTACTTTTGGAATGCCCTATCTCATGGAAATAGATGTACCTAAACTCAGAACATAATGGTTTTCGGATGACCTATCTCATGGAGGTAGATGTACATACCGTCAGAATATCATAGTTGTGTGAAGACGACCTTCTGAATTGACAAGAGTTGGGTGAAAAATGTTTAACGCTAGCAATGTCTTTAAAAGTAATTTTTAAAAAGTAATTTTACAAGTATATTTTACAGTAATTTTAAGGCATTTTAATCGTATTTTGTTTACGTGTTTTGTTTAAATCCCTCAATCATGATATTTGAATGGATAATGTTATCATTTTTCAGTTGCATCTGGTTCACTACCAACATCATCTTGGCAACATCACCGCCGCGTCCACGCATCCTTTCGGCCTTGCCGTCTTTGCGTTTCTCTTCAAGGTAGGCGGCGGTCAGCGCATTGATTAATTGATTATGCCATGTTAAATGTTACACACAAAAAAAAAGAATCAAGGTATAGTTGTATTTCAACCAAAACAAAACAAGAAAATGCCACTCAAATGTATGTGTTTGCATTTCATGTTGTACCACAAATAGTCTGTAGTTGCATTTCATGATTTACCAAAAGTTAACAACACATTTCTGTATTTGCATTTTTTGATGTACCACATGTTGCAATCAAATAACTTTATTTGTATTTTATGATGTATCAACAGTTACTATCAAATATTCATTTTTGTATTTCTGGATGTACCATAAGTTGACATTACATGTACAAGATTGTACTTCAGGTTTTACCATAAGTTCACATCACATATACATGCTTGTATATCAAGTCGTAACCCAAGTTACCATACCGTTTACATGCTTGTGTTTCAAGCAGTAAGACAAGTTAACTTCACGTTAACATGGTTGTATTGCAGGTTGTACCACACGATAACATCAAATTGAACAACATTCTGAGCTATTTTACTGCGATTGATAATCCAAGTAAGTAGAACGACAGTAAGAATAATAAACGATGAGTAATGCATATACATCTTCTGAATGGGTTCATCATGATGTCTAAGTACTCAAAAATGATGTTCAAATGATTTCTGAGAGATGTCCAATATAACTGTTAAATATGATGTACAATTAATGATGTTTACTTTATTTAGAATATTTCAACAAAAAGTCTCAATGATAAAAATATGTTCTCCAAAACGGTCTTAATTTTAGCTTGTTGGTGTCCCAATATGGCTTAAGACAGCTATGAATAAAGTGTGTTCGTTATGTGAGAAAAGGTTCATAAATAGACAGTGTGTTCATGAAGTGCCAAAATGGTCGAAAGTGGGTGATTTCATATAGTGGTAACGCGAGAATAGGAAGTGGGGTATGAATGCCGAACGCCGATCCGGGGAGCCCCCCCCCCCCCTTTTCAGTATTGTGAGGGCCGCCATTATTGTAAAAGCTGCAAACTTTTTCCCCATGACATAGAACGATATAACATTTGGTGCTCCCCTGAGTAATTTCAGTTTGTTCGTAAAGTGACATTATGTTCGTAAGATGTGTTCGCAATATGTACAACATTTTAGAAAAAAAAAAAAAAAAAACTTAAATTACAGATACAGGGGTTGACATCAAGACGTTTGCGTTGAGGGATGTTCTACCTGATGTTGAGCACCTGGACTTCTACCGCTACGACGGCAGCTTGACAACACCCCCATGTTCTGAAAGTGTCATTTGGTCGGTGGCCGCGGAGCACATAGAAATCTCGGAGCACCAGGTGAGTGAGCATGATCATATACTATTTAAAGCGTCTGGCTTTATTTGTGTCATGCTATCCCAACATAGACACACAAGTTGTCGCAAATCTCTACCTTACAGTCTAACCCAGGGGTGGGCAAACTACGGCCCGCGGGCCGCATGCGGCCCGGCGACTGATATTATGTGGCCCTCGAAGGCATTTAGAAATTTTAAAAAATTAATATGTTTTTAAGTTATTTTGTTGAATTTTACAGAATTTCATGCCCCGTTATGATTTTTAAAACATTTTTGATCAAATTTCTTTCTAATTTTCTATTTTTTTAAAACAGTCCTTGACCTTTGTCATGTAATGCTAAAATGCGAAACTACCGATTTTAATATAGGGAAATGTTTATCGATATTTAAAAATTGGACATAATGTACATGCTGCCCCCCAATAGCTTTACCTTTGTCAATGTGGCCCTCCGCACAAAAAGTTTGCCCACCCCTGGTCTAACCCTACATCTCTCACAATCCTTTGCGCATCTCTCAAACCATCCATACCAGCAATTAAATAAACATCAAAACACCGTTTCTCCCTACCACTATCCCGAACTATTCAAACATCTATACCAATATTTATCCTTTCTCAAGCTCTAACGATACGATTCTCAAAACAAATTCTACCATCTTCCACTGTGGGGGCTATAAGCTCAAAACTCGCAGTTTACCCTTTAAGGGAGAAAATCTAACAATTTTTATTGAGCAGTTTTGTAAATGACAATTAAGACGTATAATGTAAATGAATATCGTATGATTAGGCTTAATTAAAATAAAAACGCACATTTCTATTATGATTAAATGAATGATTAATTCAATGATTAATTGATAAGTTAGACACTGCAAGTTTTCGACATAACAATTGTAAACTGTATGGCTATAATAAGGGTAATATGTGATTTTTGCATTGATAACATTTTTCGTTCCTTTGTGCAAAATCATCTACAAGGTAAATTAGCAAGACTCTTTTCAATAACATGTTCATAAATCTTGATTGAATCTATGTATATCTTTCAATCATTTTGAAGTTACATACTAGTATGGCGTGAACATTTCTGTAGATAATACATACATTCACATGGTCGGCAAAAACCTACAACCTACAGCTCGCAAACCTAGTTTCCCATTTTAGTTGAAGCGGGCTGGGTAATGAACCAATATCGATCTTGGACAGAGATCATTTTCAGACATTTTAATTACAAATAATTGATTTTTTTAAAAATAAGATCAGCGTCCTCATTTGACTAATCTAAATTTATATGTGTTCTGAATTTAGAGAGTATCTTGATTGCTGCATTCAAAGTCTTGTCTGTATCGTGAATGATATATTGAGTCTTGTCTGTTTGCGATTGGTATAGTGAAAGTCTTATCTGATGACTTAGAGTTCAGTACATAAAAAAAAACAATTTTGACAAACAAAAATAGTTCAGAAACTGTGTCAACCATGTTTTTAAACGCTCTTGTCTTTTGATAGAAAGCCCGCAAAGTATTAGGAAACAAGGAAGAAGCTAACGGTAAAAAAAAAATTCCTATTTTCTCTCATCACAGAGGTTCCCAAAATAGGAAATAATTAATTGTAAAATTAATTCAGTTTAATGACTTGTGAAGGCTATAACTAATTATTTTATAATACAGATGTTTGGTTAAGAATAGTGATGAATGGAACAGACGTTTGGCACTTAAAAAAGACACAACACGTGTTTCTACTTCCCCTTAACCTATATAGATGTTAAATCAAATTAAACACTGCGATCTTGTGTTTTTATAGTTTAAAATTAAACAACTTCTAAATACACATATTTACGTATACATTCTTTATATTAATTAGTGTTTGCACTTATGTAATTGTAACTGATGAACCATTTACAGAAATTTAGCAACTTGTTTTTATGGTAATGTGAATAATACACAAAGCAACAGTTACACCATTACCCTCCACACCAAAACATGGAACAATTAAAGAATTTAATATTCCCATCATCTTATTCATGAACAACTGAGGTAATCTGATTTTGTAAGTCGGTTTGGAAGGAAGTGGGGGGGGGGGGGTTATGAAAGTTTTGTATACAATGTGTTTTCACTGGCAACGAGTATACTTGCCAAGTTACGGCTCGATAGGATGACGGGAAATGGATCATTATGCCCTCCGAAAATTTCTCCACAAACGCAAGGAACAAAAGCAATGTTAATGTAAATAGATTTCAAAAAAATGTCTTTTTTAAATTTCAGATTCGATAAGATTTCTCACTCAGAAAACATATACTAAACAAAACATCAGTAATATTCCTATCTTTTGAACGATGAGGATCACATCTTACAAGCCATTGCATTCTTTCTAGTCAAAATAATAGATTCGATTGTCTTAAATGACATTGAAATCTATGAAAGTGATAATTTCCTAGTACAATTTTACTACAATTGTGGTTTACTACAAAAATGGTTTTCATAAGTTTCTTAACCAATATCCTCCACTGCAGACTGTGAAGTTTACATTTCCCCCCACTCCGCAACAAACCACCGCTCCCTGGGTCGTGTTTGAAAACCATTGCTTAAGCGAAAACTCTTTCCCAATCTCTGACATTTTCAAATAAATGACTGCATGTACATACCAAACTCTGGCCAAAGCTCTATACCATTTTATAACCCTAAATCTACACAAAGCTATCTCACTATCTGTCACCAATGCTCTATTCAAATATATATGTATTGGATCGACGACAAGCTAGATCCACACACAAAAAAAAATATACAAAACTTTCTTTGTCCTCAGCTCAATCAGTTCAGGAACCTCAGTGACGACAATCACGCTCATCTTGTTGATGACTTCCGGCCAATCCAACCGGAGCACAGTCGTCTGATTACCACAACAATGCGGGTATCTAATATTAATGTTGGTTCAAAGGTCACCGCATGCCTCCTTATGTTATCCCCCAGCCTACTTTCGGTTTTATATTATCGTTTATTTTAGCCTTATTATATTAAATTATAATTGGGTTGTTCTGGTTTTGGTTTTACCAGTTTTTCGTTGAGTTTTTCTTTTTTTTTTTTTTTTTTTTTTTTGTACTTTTTTACTGGATTTATTGTCAAACTTGTAATGTAAATTGTAAAATTTTCTATTGTTTGTACTAACGCATTTGCACATCCTTACGAAAAAATGTAAATGGTATGTCATTCGTTAAATGTATTATTTGCCTTAGGTTGTAGATCTGTTTATTTTATGTAGTGGACATACTGTACTTAATAGAAGAGGACACACTTTTACTACCGGACACAACATACATGTCTTGGGTGGGTTGAAAGACAGGACAATGTGTGTATGTTATTTAAGACAATTGCTATCACAATAATATGAACACACCATTACGTCAAATATTTTATATGCACCTAAGTATACACCCCAAAAACACCCCCAGTGGTCCCATACCTATAAAAAAATGACACCCTATTTTTTCCCTCGCACATAACTCAGAACATTCCATACAGATCAATCAACACACCGGACCATACAAGGCGACATAACACACACGATACATCCCATATATAAATAAGCAATGTCACCAAAATATCACATATGCATTCCAATATACTCAACGTATTTACTAGTAAGCCTTTTTTATATATATATGTATACATTCCTTTAATTGAAACAGTACAACACACAAAATACGCTTTACTTATGCCAAGATGCTTCTATTGAACTGTAAAGTGTGTCAAGCTCTATAAATTTCGTAGGCATTTTTAACAATATTAATCATCTATTTAATGAACATTTTCTTAATTGTCTGGAATTTGCCAAATTTACTATCGCAATCCCATCTTAAATTCTGTCCATTCTTTCGACGATATCTCTCTCACATACCCATACTTAATTACCTTAGGTTGAGAGCCCGTGTGTGTCTGCCTCATATACACACTTCTTACTAGCCTTACATGCAAAGTCCCTAAAGAATTATGGTCCTAATTTGAGTTCCTTACTATTTCATTTTATTTTCTGTAGTTATTATATTCAAATGGTCACATTCTTATTTCTTGTGACGTGGTTGTAATTATAGAGGCCTTTCCTTTCCTGTTAATTAACTACCAGTTAGGTTTAGCTCTCTCTCGTTAGATTTTTTTTTTTATTTGACGCGAAAGAAAATTTGTATCAACCGTTTAGCAAGGTTATCGATACATTTCAATCTGATCTGGAATCGAAGCAGAATAACGTTATTCGGTATCTCAAAAACTTTCCTATCTCTGCTGAATTAAGCTAAACTAATTTTTCGCATACAAATCAACAGACACTTTATTTTCCACTAGAATCTCCTCTGTTGCTTTCATGTTTTAACGTAGAGAAATGACAAAACTTCATCCCGTCTTTTTTTAACTTTATAAACAATTTTTCCTGTTAGTGTTTCTGATGCGCTCCTCCCTAAAACTCTCCAACGCGTTTTTTTTTTTCCATCTGAGATTTCAGTGCCCTGTTTATCTGATTCCAACTCCATCACCCCAAAGAAACTAACAGTCCCGAAACTCTCGTATCCGGAAAAAA
The DNA here is from genome assembly GCA_964017045.1 of Omphiscola glabra. Classification (NCBI taxonomy): domain Eukaryota; kingdom Metazoa; phylum Mollusca; class Gastropoda; family Lymnaeidae; genus Omphiscola; species Omphiscola glabra. Next base: position 10,953,395 of record OZ024811.1, on the reverse strand, counting down.
AAAAGAGCTCTACTGTTTACTGATGAAACGAGAGACGGACGGACCAAATTTTTCTGGCTTCACCCTCAGTGCACATCTCTTCCGTAGCACGACCATGACTATTCACTTATTCATTATGACACATTAATTGAAATTCATATTATAATTTGCGCACCTTCTCCGGCTGGCGGGGAGGAGATGGGTTGGGGGTGGGGGGTCTTAGGCTTATCAACGTTTTTAGCGCCATCTAGTGTTAAAACATGTCCGGTGCTCGTCTATGCCTTTCAGAATACAAAGAACGTTGAAATCTTTTATGGTTATCTAATATGAATGAAATTTACTGCATGTTTATACTCTCCTACTAATGATTCTCAATTTCCCTGTATTTTTTTCTCATTTCTTTCTTCCTATATTTTATAGGCCTATATCTCCAAAATATTTGAGTCCGTTAAGATTTAACATCTTATTTTTCACAGAAACAATACATACATTCTTCCACTTCCTCTAATCTTGGTTTTGGAAAATCCAACTTCCGGCAATAACAATCGCGATCAATAAGCTTTTTTGTCGTAATTTTCTTTGTCCTGTATGCCGAGGAAGGCTCTAAGCCGAAACTTTCTTGTCTTATTGTTCCGTCATTCGATTCAATCTTCCACATTACCTTGTTCTAATATTTCCTGCATGTTTCTAACAGCCCCCAAAGTTTTCTCTTCTTTAATTGTATTATCTTGTCGATGATCTAATCCTAATGTTTGCAACGAGTACGATTCAAAGACTCGTTTATGTATGTTAATTTTACAAGACGGTATATGACTTATTTATTTTTTCACGTGTAGCTAATTACCAATGTAATACCTTTGACGATGTAGTCTTATATAAAACACTCGAATATCTAATTCCGATGATTTGAGTATAGGTGTTTGCTACATAAAATATGTGCATTACTTGTCGTCGTGCTTAACAATAATGTAAATAATGATATCCTGTGTAACACAAAATGTGTTATAAAAGGTGTCAAAGTATGAAATTCGTAGATTCAATGTCTCCATGTCAGAATCTTGAAGACAACTTCTCCCACAATAAAAAGGAAGGGGGTGGGCTTTAATAATATAAATTGTTAAACCTAACTCCAACCTGTAAGGTTTACCGCAATTTGTATGGTTTCTGTTAGTCAATGTGTTGTGTGTTTTTTTACTGAGGTAATCACTCCCAATTCTCTTTGCACTTTCGGGTCTCTTGGCCTCACCGCTACAGATGGAGCCGCAACGCCAAGAGACCCGAGGAAGTGATCGTCACGACCCCAAGATCTCAGCCAATGTTTACGGCCGTAAAGGCTTTTTCACGGGTTTTTTCACTGGTTTTGATTAATTATTTTATCTCAAAATTCGCCATGTAAAAAAAACTCAAAGTTGGTTTAGAGGAAGCTCAATCTCAATGGCAATCAAAATGTTAACAATTTAAGTTCGGTTTCCTTAAAATTACTCGTAATAGCATACCGCCCGGGACTAACATACTAGTCTAACATACTTGTAATCACAAATTTTAACTTAATTTTTTTCGATTCATATCGTCTGAGAGAAGTAAAACTTGTTGACGAGAGTTATTCCCCTTGAAGTATGCAACTGGTGATTCGCCTTTATAATGTTAATTTTGGAATGTGCCGATAATATCGTTGGTAAAAATTGGGAAACATGCTGTCCACTGATTTTTAAATCAAATTAAATTGCCAAAACCCTTTTAATATCCATTAACAATGTGTAACGCACGATGTCTATAAAAGAGTGAGCCTCATAGTAGCTTGAGGCCACCTAGAAGCGTGAGTCACTGGGCCAGTGTCCAGGGGGGGGGGGCTATGCCTTAAGACGGCACTGGCTTTACAAAGAAAAAGGGCAGCGTGTCATGGTCGTAATTACTTTGAGTAGCCAACCATAACTACAAATCCGTTTGTGTAGTTCATTACAAGAACCGCAGTGCTATTATTTTTTTCATTCAATTTCTACTTATTTTAATATTGAGATCAATGCGTAGCACTGGTCATTATTCGAATGGATGAATGTAGGGCGTGGCTTAATTTAACGTGTTGACGCTTTCTTAATCTAAAAGCCCCGTGTGGTGCTCTTGGTTGTACCCTTGTGCGGTATTTACAACCAAAATCAGTGAGAATTCTAGGCTATTTCATTGAACACTCTTTTTGTATGCATAATTTTGCTCTAGTTGGATACTTCCTATTAACAAAATGCTATAGCCACGTAGTCACCTAGCGCATTTAGTTTTTTTTTTTAAAAATTATTATAATAAAAAAAATTTTTCAAGAACAGAAGAGTGAACAATGAGGTTGAAATGTTGAAGTCAAACTGAACTCGGTAACGTTTTCTAGAGCGACGTCTTTATTTATTCGTGAATTTTGATTTAGGAATCTTGCCCTCCAAACGCTGGCATAATTAACCGAAGAGTTATGTCTTACGACATCTAAATTGATGTCCAATTCATCACCTGAATCCATCTTCACAAATTGCTCAGGCCCAGTGTATACAGTACTCACAATCTGACGTAGATCAAAATTGAAACAAACTGTTATCATCTCCTTAAAAGCGATCTAGTCCGTTATGAATGATTATATTAGCGTGCTAAAAATGTGCGCGCAGCGAAGGGGAAATAATTTGTTAACAATGTCATACATTTGAAACGAAGATAAAATAGATTAACATGATTAAAAAAATCATTTTATTCCGAGGATCATTTTTTTCTATGCAGTTGAATGTTTCTATCAAGCTTTTTTTTATTTAAAAAAATATTTATAATTATTTTAAAAATAATTTTGTTTCCTAACCCAATTGAATTTTAACAATTAATTAATTTTTATTCGGAACCTTTTAATGTGTTATGGGCTTTTATGAATTTATAATCATATTAATATTACTTTAAAACAAATCATTGTTAAATAGATTTTTTAAAGTGTATAATTATATAGGCAATATATTTATACAACAGCCTAGAGATATCGCTGATGACAATATAACAAACACTGCTACCATTAATTTTAAGGATTACAATAATAACATCCATGAATTTACATAAACAGACAATTATTTTTTTGACGTTAAAATTTAAAAAAAAAAAATATATGTCATAACTGTTATTAAATGTAGTGGATAGCTACAAATATGTTCTAGGTCATTACTTTCCACAAAAGAAAATAAGATTGCATGTTTTCTATTTTTTATGTGCTGGTTTTACAGATTTCTGAGCTACGTACAGCATTTGTTCAAAAACTGATGACGCCATAATTTAAAAATTTCTTTTTTTTTCTTTATAATTAAATATTTTTGTTACTAACCCTATTGCATTTTTACAGTTACTTAATTTTTATTCGGAACCTTTTAATTTGATATGGGCTTTTATGAATTAATAATCCTATTAATATTACTTTTAAAAAAATATATAACTTAAAAACATAATTTTTTAACGTGTATAAGTATATAGGCGATATATTTATAAAACAAACAGCCTAGTGATATCATTGATGACAAATAATGCTACCATTAATTTTAAGGATTCGAAGTGTAACATCCATGAAGTTACATAAACAATTATTTTTTGACGATAATTATATTTAAAAAAATGTTTGTCATAAATGTTAATAAATGTAGTGGATATCTATAAATACTTTCTAGGTAATTACATTTAAAAAAAATATATGATTGCGTGATTTCTATTTTAATGTGTTGGTGTTTCAGGTTTCTGGCTAAAGCATTTGTTCAAAAACTGTTGATGTCATACTTCAAAAATAAAACGTTCGCATAAAGATATATTGCAAAACAAAATTGTTCGTTTTCCTTTATTCAATATATTTAAAGAAAAATTAATATGTCTCACTGTACTTCAGCGGAGTAGCTAGGGTTGGTGTCAAACGGTGTGGTAAACTCATGGTGTCACCGACCCTACTCCCCCCCCCACCCCCCACTTCCACGATGATTTATTTTTGTTGCTAAGTTTTGTACACAGTACAACAATGACAAGAACAAACCCAAAGTAACGAAAGGTCAGGAAGTAAATTTATTGTAAGAACTGTAAAATGTACTTAGAATCAATGGAAAGCTTTGTTTTGCAGAATGTGGATGACTACAGCTTCCTGTAACGTACCAGCGTTCCCGGACACGTCAATCGGCGTTGAACCATGGTCAAAGCCGTGGTTTTTCTGACCTAATTATAGGGTCAGTGGCGTAGCTAGAGTGTTTGGCGCCCGGGGACAAGATTCATGTTAAAGCGCCCTCTTTTCCTTTTTTCAACTCTCAAACACATTATTGTCATCAATAAAATAATACCAAAGCACATTTTGGCGCCCCTAACTAGCTGGCGCCCGGGTACATCTGTACCCCCTGCCCCCCCCTACGCTACGCCTCTGTATAGGGTCAAATCATGTCGGTCTCATCAACCTTGAACTTTAGATAAAGTACTCATTTAAAATGATTGCAAGTGTGGAAAATGTACATGTGATTGGTAAATCCTTTTATCAAGTGTGGTAAGACCAAGCAGCGTACGAGCTGTAAAAGTACAATCTTTCATTTTGGTGTTAGCCCCTGAGATGCTGTCACACGTTGCGGTACACCCACCCCCCTGCTCCCCACGAGCTACGCCTCTGCTGTACATGTATCGCAGAAGCGCATATTTTAACTATCTATGTTTTAAAAATGTGTTGGTATATTGAAACTATACAACTATATATTTCAACTTTATATATAACTATTAGTTTAAGACTATGGAAACCATTTTCGACAACAGTTAAATGAAATATGATAGTAGTGAATACATTATAGCCATATACGCAGATATTCCAAGACATATAAGGGCGTCATGTTTGAGACAATATCAGGCTGTGTATTCAAAAACACAATAAGATAAACAAGGGCAGCGCATCTAATCGTACTTCTGTTACCTATAAGGATGTGACAAGACATTTGCTGTGTCTTCCCTTGAGCTACTGTATGTAGAAAGGACTGAAAAATATCGTGTGTGAAAACCTTCAGAATTCAGTTGGGAGTAAGAAATATCATGTTTAAATTAAAAAAAATAGCACATGGAACCATAAAAATGGATGTTTACTATAATCAAATATATCACCGCTTCATAAAACATATCACATATGACCATTAATATTATTTTACATAATACATTGACATTGAAATATGTATGCTAATCTTCTTTGTAAAAGTACTACAATCTTTCCGCCAGAAAAAGCTTACCGCAAACATTACTACCCGGGATAAATATACCCATTGTTGTAGTTCTAAACTTGACAGAGAGTTTCATAAATCAACGTCGAATTTAATTGCTTTAAAAAATAAAAATAAATAAACAGGCTTTTTATGATATTGAGCCGCCTCTGACTCACTCAGCGAGTCCATTTTACTGGGTGAGCTCGTCAGAACCACGCTGGCGGATGGACTTACCTCGTCCTCCCCGTAGGTGAAGTTCGGGAACATCTCCAGGGCCCTGGCCTTCACCTCGTTGGAGAACTGCCGGTACTCGGTGCTGGTGGGCATTCGCAGCGTGACGGTCATCAGGCTCTCGTAGGCCTTCCTGGCCTTGGCGTTCCTCTCCTCTGTGTCGTCGGGGCGGTACCACGGCGTCTCGCTGGCGTTCTTGCTGAGAGCAAAGACAACAACAGCACAATTAAGCGAAGTGATGAATCTGTCCATGTGTTTTGTTGTTGTTGTTGTTCTGTTTGTTTCTATTGTGGTAGGCCAACCAGTGGTTTATTATACTTTGTTCCAGATCAATGGTTCTCAATCTTTCTAATGCCGCGACCCTTTAATACGCTTCCTGATGTTGTGGTGACCCCCCAATCATAAAATTATTCTCGTCTCACCAAGACAAGCATAATGTTGATTCATAAAACATAAATAATTTAGGCATAAATGTAATTGCTTCATTTAAATTGAAAAAATACTTATTACATTAAAATAATTTTACCAAATCTCATCATTAATTGTACATTTATTAATTCAGACAGATTATAATTATTCTGACAACGATATCATCTAATCATTTTGACAACTTTTAATCATTTATGACACCATTAAATCATTCATGATACCATTAAATCATTCACGAAACCATTTAATCATTCATGACACACCATTAAATCATTCAGCGTTCAAACAACCAACGCCGTATTTTTATCCTGTCTATGTGTATTTCTGGGAATGGAATATCTTGGCCTAAATCCAACAGCAACAACTCTATCAAAAAAAGAAAGTCTTCCTGAAAATGAATGAGACTAACGATTGCTGTAAATAAAACAATATAGATTTACCTAAAATAAGAAAAGCATGCAACAGCTACGGATGACTATACAGCATTTAAAAATATGTTTTTACTCAACAGAAATTAAACCCGGTCAGCTGGAAAATTTAATAATCAGTGAGAAGGACAAAAGGTTGAAATTATGACAGAGGTTGAAATTATGACCGAGGTTGAAATAATGACCGAGGTTGAAATTATGACCGAGGTTGAAGTTATGAATGAGGTTGAAATTATGACCGAGGTTGAAATTATGATCTAGTTTGAAATTATGACATAGGTTGAAATTATGACCGAGTTTGAAATTATGACATAGGTTGAAGTTATGACCGAGTTTGAAATTATGACATAGATTGAAATTATGACCGAGTTTGAAATTATGACCGAGTTTGAAATTATGACATAAGTTGAAATTATGACAGAGAATGAAATTATGACCGAGTTTGAAATTATGACCGAGTATGAAATTATGACCGAGTTTGAAATTATGACCGAGTTTGAAATTATGACCGAGGTTTAAATTATGACCGAGTTTGAAATTATGACCGAGTTTGAAATTATGACCGAGTTTGAAATTATGACGGAGTTTGAAATTATGACCGAGTTTGAAATTATGACATAGGGTGAAATTATGACCGAGTTTGAAATAATGACATATGTTGAAATTATGACCGAGTTTGAAATTATGACATAGGTTGAAATTATGACAGAGGCTGAAAATATGACAGAGGTTGAAATTATGACCGAGGTTGAAATTATGACAGAGGTTGAAATTATGACAGAGATTGAAATTATGACAGAGGACGGCTTGATTAAAAAAAACATCCCTACTCCTTTTGGCGATATTAGATTGTGAAGTTCATGTTAAACACTGCCCCCATCCTGAGGCTTAGCGAGGGGGGTTCAATGGAGTACATATTTCCACGGGCGCCAAGATACAGGGGCGCCAAAATAATGCTTATAACGTTAAAGTATAATAAGTAAAAATAGTGTAATAAATCGGTCACAAGATCGGTGCAGCGGCTCAGTAGACGTGTCGTCCGATAGAATACTTATTGTGTTGCATTTCCGCGCGTCAATGGGACAGGATCGTCTCAGCGATCTTGGTCAGTTGGACAGGATCGTCTCAGCGATCTTGGTCAGTTGGACAGGATCGTCTCAGCGATCTTGGTCAGTTGGACAGGATCGTCTCAGCGATCTTGGTCAGTTGGACAGGATCGTCTCAGCGATCTTGGTCAGTTGGACAGTATCGTCTCAGCGATCTTGGTCAGTTGGACAGGATCGTCTCAGCGATCTTGGTCAGTTGGACAGGATCGTATCAGCGATCTTGGTCAGTTGGACAGGATCGTCTCAGCGATCTTGGTCAGTTGGACAGGATCGTCTCAGCGATCTTGGTCAGTTGGACAGGATCGTCTCAGCGATCTTGGTCAGTTGGACAGGATCGTCTCAGCGATCTTGGTCAGTTGGACAGGATCGTCTCAGCGATCTTGGTCAGTTGGACAGTATCGTCTCAGCGATCTTGGTCAGTTGGACAGGATCGTCTCAGCGATCTTGGTCAGTTGGACAGGATCGTCTCAGCGATCTTGGTCAGTTGGACAGGATCGTCTCAGCGATCTTGGTTAGTTGGACAGGATCGTCTCAGCGATCTGGGTCAGTTGGACAGGATCGTCTCAGCGATCTTGGTCAGTTGGACAGGATCGTCTCAGCGATCTTGGTCAGTTGGACAGGATCGTATCAGCGATCTTGGTCAGTTGGACAGGATCGTCTCAGCGATCTTGGTCAGTTGGATAGGATCGTCTCAGCGATCTTGCTTTTCTTAGCGTTGAAATAGGAGCATTTGAAAAAACAGATTTTGATTGCTTAATTGATCAGTTTGCGACAGTGAAATAAAAATTTTAAAAAATATTTTGTAGACTATGTAAACCAGCCTACGATAGTGACTGAGTAGGTCATGTACTAGAACAGTCTACGACAGTGACTCAGTAGGTCATGCACTAGACCAGTCTACGATTGCTTCCTTAAATACATTTTTTAATTAAAATTTATATTGTTTTCCTTAATCATTGTTATAAAAAAATGGGGCCGGGAAAGGGGGGAGGGGCGCAAATTTTATAGTTGGTCCCCGGGCGTAAAATATCATACGCCTCTGTTCCATTTCCCTTACGTGTCAGTTCAAATTTGAATTTTAAAAAGGCCGTCTATATAATAATAATAATAATAATAAAGTTTATTTAAAAATCACGCTTCATCCCCAAAGGCTCGAAGCGCGTAAAATAAATCCGATGTTAGATGTTCGAGAGGCCTCACTGCTGCCTGTTAGGCGCACGTGAACTCCATCTCCCCATCTCCGGGTTTTCAGGATGATACAGGTTTGTGTGAATTCCGTAGGTAGGTAAAATGACGGCAAAGTGGTGCACGGAAAATGTTAAATTAGTCCAGTGCCACTGCTGAATCTGGTAACGCTCCGATGTTAGATGTTCGAGAGGCCTCACTGCTGCCTGTTAGGCGCACGTGAACTCCATCTCCCCATCTCCGGGTTTTCAGGATGATACAGGTTTGTGTGAATTCCGTAGGTAGGTAAAATGACGGCAAAGTGGTGCAAGGTAGTTACATGTCGGGTGTACAAACTACATGTTTCACTATTCCGTTGTTGATTCTACAGTAGTTTTTGTTAACTAATATTGCAACCCCTTCCTTTGGATTTGATGCTGTCGGTTGTTCCTTCGGCACGGAAAATGTTAAATTAGTCCAGTGCCACTGCTGAATCTGGTAACGTTTCGTTAAGCCATGTTTCTGTCAGGCACATTAAAGAGCTCATACGAAATTGATAAAAATCCTTACAGAAACAACCCACGTCATCCATCCTGTTACGTAGTGATCCAACGTTTCCCAAAACAACATGTGGAAGAAAGGCTCGCTGTCCTATGTTTCTGCATTTGAAACGAATGCCTCCCCTCCTTCCCTGCTTTCTTCCTCTCAGTCGTGAATTGGTCGCCATTTGTTGTTGACATGGCGGAAGTTTACAAAAATGGCGGAAGTGACATCTTTATACTAGGCTGACTATTTTGATATCCGAAGTCCATATTAAAGCTGTTTCCCGCGAAGAAAAAGACACAAAACATACAAGAAAATCGTCCGTAGTAGATCAATTTGTACTTGAGTGAAACACAATTAAATCTAACGTGTAAAAACTGTAAAAAAAGCTGAAAAAGATGCACTGATGCAATCGAGTCGCCTGCAGAGCAGCGCCACGGAAGTAATATAGACGTGACCAAAGTTACCAGGTAATCTTAAGGTAAGATCTCCCGCAGCGATTCTATCTAGTAGATATAAATAGAGCGACTGACACTGAAATAGATTTCAATACTACTATTGTACGATGTAATCAAAGATGAAAGTTGCCCAACATTACGTCTCCACATGGTTCCGATATATACATTTCCCACCGGCGTGCCTAATGGTACTGCCATCTTAGGCGGTATACATTTTATGTCACGCTATCTTTCACAATATAAACTCTGCTGATGTCCGAACATTCCTCTGCCCAATATAATTTATAAAATGACACCTGGGCAGACAAAGTATTCGCCTCCCAGCACCTTTTTACGTAATTGCTGTGAGTGTTTGGTACCAGGGGACAAGACTGATTTTTACTCCCCCCTCCCCCAACTCTGAAACCCAAGTTTTTCATCTATTAAAACAATAAAAGCCCATTCTGTACCTCAGCTAGTCTGGCACCTTAGGACATATGCCCCCCTATGCCCCCCTATGCCCCCTTATGCCCATCTTAAATAGGGATCCTTACACTAGCACTGCCCGCCCACCAAATATGAAATGGCCCTCTTATCCCCAACCCAAATGAAAGCAACACTGGTCATCAAAACATGAGGTACGGTATTAGTATAAGGTCGCGGTATTAGGAAGATTGAGAACCTCTGCTCTAAATCTTTATAATCTTGACTAATTTGTTCCGTTGTTTTTTTGTTTTTTTTTGTTTTTTTTTGTTTTTATGTTCGCATTACTATCACCGGTTTATTCGTCCAAGTTTATTATTATTGTTATTATTATTAGTGGTCTTATATAGCGCGGCACCTCAGATCTCACTTGACCCGCCATCTTGTATCTTAGCGTTCCTTCGAGAGAAGTCAACAACCACCACACTGAATGAAGGATATGCACCGCTCCTGATAACTTAAAGGGACATACAATTAGCGCTTTATTAAATACTCTTTTTTTTGACAAGTAATAATCTTCCTTGTGAAAAATGCCGTCTGTAGCAATCTGCCAAAAAGAGAATGAAATGTTACATATTTCTTTTTTAATACTTCATATCAATGATATTATAAATATATAGATCCCATTTATTACACATTTTGAACTTCACTCTTGTCACTTAAAATCACTAACCAAGTTCAGTAAACCCACACTTCCCGAGGGGGGTTGGGGGATGGGGTGGGTTTGCACCGTGTGTCCAGATGTTATTGCATTGTAATAAAAAATGACTACCAACGATAATCCTGAAAAAGAATAACAATTTATTTAGAAACATTTATACAATGAGAACCCCCCCCCCCAACCCCCCCAAATGCCTGAGGTGAATCTATAGCATTTAATACCAGGACTAATTGCCAAGCCTTGTATGTATGTATGGCATCTTTCAGTCTACAATAGACGATAGATTATCTTGTCTGATTGCAGCTCTTGGTGTGACTAGTGAGACCGATCATCGAGTGGCAGTATCTTTTGCATGACCCACACATGAATGCTGTGGAGCAGTGTTTTCTGGTCTTTCTCTGCGCTATCTTTGCAGCTGCTTCCGCCCTGTAGAGCTCATCGGCACGTAGTGATCCTGCCTTCACGATACCCCGCCATGTGGATCGATCCTCCGCCAGGTCCTCCCAATTTGAGATGTTGATGTTGGCTGCATTCATGTCTCTTTTGCATATGTCTAAGTATCTGAGACGAGGCCGTCCAACTGACATTTTCCCTGTCGCCAGCTCGTTGTACAGCACGTCCTTAGGTATGCGACCATGTTGCATTCGCTTGACGTGCCCAAGCCAGCGGAGGCGTCTTTGGATTAAAATGGCTGGGACGCTGCACATATTTGTTTGAGACAGGACATCCGTGTTGGGGACTTTGTCTTGCCATTTGATGTCTAGGATGCGGCGCAGGCATCTGAGGTGGAAGCCATTGAGCCTTTTTTTTCGTGCCTGGTATATGTGGTCCAAGACTCGCATCCATAGAGGATCATTGAAAACGCATACATACATGTTGTCTGATTGCCTAGCCAAACGACGAGGAGGCTTCGTGGTTAATTGTCATTACAAAAGTCCTTAAACTACATTAGAAGAAAAGTCTTCTTTTGTATACCCATTGTAAAAGGTACATTCCTCACCCGCTTTGAGAAGAATCAACAAGGTCTATTTTTGTGGTTGCTAGCTGTGCTGCTTAGTATATGAAAGTTTGCATTTGCTCATTGTTAAGCCTACTTAGGTCAACTTCCAATTCAATCACGTGCTGTTGAGCAATTCAAATCTCTGAAACTATCCAACCATAACAAAATTATACTACATGGGTCACGGGGGTTAGTCTCCTTTTAGATAATTTATTTTCATAACAACTTTTTAAAAATAAAAAACACATAATTAAATAAAAATGTTATATTAGCATTTGTTTAAATAAGAATACACAATAAGGACTTAGATTAGGGATATAAATAGAACTAAAGTAAAGCCACATCGTCGGAAGAAAGAAGAAGCTAATCAACATGAAGCCATCAATTTATCTCGTGCAAGCATTTCTCTGTCTTTGGGCGACCACCTTCATCCATGGTGGTAAATATAAATTACCTTTTTGTAACAACAGAAACAATGAAAACATTTATAGATAAATTTTAACTGCTAGGAAAGGTGGTGGACATATTTACAGACTTGTTAGAAATGGCCTGTAATAACGGGTAATGGTTAAAGTAAAAAAAAGTGTGTGGAGATATAATTATAATCAGTACCGAAAGCTTACACATACACAAATAACTTAGCATTAGAACAATAGAAAACATTTGTTGTATATATATATAAGGCATCCCTTCATCTTGGTGAGAATTTTTAGTATCTATTGACACTTCATCAAATGGATTAGAGGCCAAATGTTGAAAAAGCAGTCTCGTCTGTAGATCTTGTCAGAGAACCTTAAGTCTCGGTACAAATTACTTACGAAATAAATTTTTTGGTTGCAAGAGGGATTCGTTTCGCACACCTTTTGTCCGTTTGATTACTTCATACACTGCTGTTCGTCCGCTGGAAAAGTTATTAGCTTTGATCGTCTATTCCTCGATTTCTTTATTGGCTTTACATACGTTCATTATGCAATATATATGTTGTTCTTCCTACTAATGCTAAGATGACCAAGGCAATTTCGATCTTGACTTGAGTGGGTTTTTTTTTTTTTTAAGTGAGTAATATTTGCTCAATTCGTCAGCCTCACCAACTCAACTTACATATTTTATCCAAAAGACTTAGCCAATTTGTTTGAAAATTACCAGGATGCAGTAAATCATCAGCAGTGTGTATTAGTATGTGTTTCACTATGCTCTATGTGTTTCACGTCCCAGGATTTTAGGAATTCTAATTGTGTCAAAGTCATACAGCATAAGAGATTTTGTCTTAAAGTTTTATGTCAGCGTGCGTCTTCTTTTAGATGATTTGCCGCACAAAGTCAACAAGTCAAATCCACCGTAGTTAATGGGGATGTTTCTGCAAGTCTAAGCATTTTTTAAAATATGGTATTGAGCTCCAGTCCACTAAACTGGAATAGATTTATATCTCATGTGATAGTATAATGACTTGCTAAAAGACCATTATAAAATAAAAGGTTAAATATTAAAAAAGAGGTTCAAAGATGGCACGGTGAAATGTCCTCATTAAGAAAAGTAAGAAACATGATATGTAATTTCAAGTAGTACACAATTTCTTAATTACTTGTATTAGGCAATTCATATAATTGTGGATCATTATTTTGCTATCGATCAAAAAGATTTGGAAAAGCCATACAAAAAAAGTATGTTTAGCTATTGATTTAAATATTGATACATTATATTGAAAATATTATATTTGACCAGTTCGTTTTCTGCCCACAGAAACCTTCCACCTGGCATGGTAGGATCTCTTTTAGGCAGAGCTCTTGGTTAATCTCATTTTCAGGTAAGAATATGTACCACAACAATTATAAAATGCCTACTTCCCAAATAGAGATTATACTATACACATGATTCTAGAGGTTTGAACAAATTGCATGTTGAATAGTGAGTTCAATATCTCACCAACAAAGTGGCCGTCCAAAGAGAGGCGCTTTTCCTTTTAAAAATAAGAAATTTAAAAAAATAAAAATTTGCAATAATCTCTACCTTCTACCATAACATTATATTTAGTCGAGGATAAGGAGTGAGAAGGAGACGATGACAGATATCAAAAGCGACAAAGTTTCTCAAATGAAAGTGAAGGGGGTTTGTTTGGAGTGGGAGTTCAGAATTTAGCAGCTAGGAATGCAGCGATGCCATTTGACGTACACCTCAATTTAGTTTTGCATCATTCTTTACTTAATCTGGAAACGTAAGCGATTATATTAGAAATGATTGACTTCTGCGTAAACATTTATCAGCTACAGTGCAGTCGCGTGAGGGGGTCTGTCAATACTGCCCTAAGCAGGAACAAGTTGTGATGTGAAAAAATAACAATTACGAATGCAGTGAGTGCGAAACCAAAAACAAAGTCAAAAGACTTTAGATAGTGATGTGGCAGCACCTGTCAGCTTTGCACCGCTCTGGCTGTTCAATGGGTAATCTGTGTCTGCTTGTATTATGTCTCGTGCTAGTAAAAGGCCTTCCAGTACATTGCTACAAGTACAATGTTCGAGACACAATACAGATAGAGTATCACACAGTTACTGTCTGTTGCAAGTTTTTACGACTTTTTTTTAAAGGGCTAATGACCAGGCCTATTAATAGTTATTTTGCTGAAATTATTGAATTTCCTCATCGCCACAAACTCAATTTATATAAAAAAAAATTTTTTTTAAATTTGCATTCGTAATTTAATATTCTTCTAATCTTTTAAGTATAAAAATGTTAATTATTCTCATAATTTCTAGTTTGGATGCCGATATTGGCATACGTTTATCTCCAGATAACCAGCGTATTTATGTTACCTTCATTCCGAATGACAAACAGTTTTTTGTTGCTATCTTGATATTGAGACGCTGTAGCAAATATCAAATAATTAGCTAAACATTGAAATTTTTTGAAAATTCTGACATTTTTATATTCTTAGTTAACCAAAGAGGAGAACAGACTTGATGTGGAAATAGCCAAAGCAAGGATATTCCCACAATGCACTTTTAAGGATATGACATCTTGAATTTTTATAGTTAAATCATAAGAAAAAACAAAAAAATTTGTTAAGAAATAGCAAACTCTGATAGTATTTTGAAATTTTTAATTAGAAGATTAATGTCAATCTAATGTTATAAAAATGTGGGTAATGTTCTAATACAAGTTATTGTTTCAGAATAAACGTTTGTATCTTAAATGTGTTCTTTATTTTGAAATGTCCTCCTTTTAATATAGTAAACGCACTGTTTTGGACACATTAATGACAGAGTATTTCCATCAACAGATTAATGTGCAGCCCTGGAAAAAGATGTCAGGTTCAAGGTGAGTCGATAGGCATGTAACGTTGTCAACAAGTATGTGTATGGACGAGTTACCATAATGCACTTTTTAAGTTTTTTCAATTGTTTATATTATCTCAAGGGAATCATGGCTAAAAAACGTAAACGTATTTGAATAATTGACAGAGACACGAATGATTGCACGTCACAACACTTCGTTACCCGAGTACGACCACACTGTGACGGCACGCGTATTAATTTGTTTAATTGTACAACAGCTTTGAATTGATGAGTTGAAATTATGAACATCTGTTCAACGGTTTCAAATTCAAGAAATTGTGCTACAGGAGGAAAAGTATGTGATAGAATAAAAGAACTGCAATGTGGGACACTACTACCATGATTCATTTAAATCAACAATGGACAATACGGGGAAAGAATGTAAACACGTTAAGTAGATGGAAGTACGTTTTAAAAAATGTATGAGAAAACATGAACAAACAGACACAAGTGTCGCAAATAGCTTTATTTAAAATATAAAAAAAAATAATGTCAACTTTGATATGCAAATGAAGCCACATTTAAATCTTCATGCAGTAGCTTTCAAGTTAATGGAAACAGCTTGTGTTTGCAGTCTAGAAAGATTTTTTTTTAATATACGCATTTTAATAACAGCATTAGAAGTTTGTTCGTCTATAGTTAAAGTAAGACTAATATTTCTATTTAAATTAAGAGTCAACGTTTGGAAAAGATAACCATTTTTTTTTTAATTACAAATAATTTAAACCGAAATTTGAATTACAATACACATTCAGTACTAATATTATAATACGGAACATGTGTTTAAAGGATCTTCAACATAATATTCTAGACAGTGTCAGTCAACGACATTTATCGTTATAGTTGTTAATAATGCATTTCTTAGTCATTAATTGAAGTCTGTGTTGTCTTCGTTGTGTTCCTCAACGTCTCGAAACTTAACAATCATAGAGAGGATCAGCCCCGCATTAACCAACACCAACACTACTGGGTACGCGAAGGGGCCATACCTCACACCACCATCTCATCTGTGACATTAGTTACCTCCGAAAAAATTTAAACTTTTTACCTGAGTTCAGCCGTCAACCTTCCTTATCTCTTTGCAGCCAGCTTTGTCTTTATGACTCTGTACTCTTAATATAAAACATAATGAGTAGGGGCACGATGGTGAAAAGGAAGCAGCCACACCAGAAGCAAAAAATATGTAAGAGATAGATTTTTTTTTAAAAAATCAAATCAATTTTATTTCAAAAATACAGATCCAATTTACTACATTTATTATACTATACTTGTTTCAGACAGCACGGTGTCTCCTTGCCAGTGGCGTAGCGAGCTTAACTCGCGCCCGGGGCACAATACATTTTAAGCGCCCCCAATACCTTTTTAGCGCCCCCCCCTATTCGAAAACCATACAATATTATAGTAAAATATACCATTTGGCGCCCCTTTGTGAGTAGCGCCCGGGGCATGATGCCCCCCTTGCCCCCCCTCACTACGCCACTGCTCCTTGCAAACAATTAACAACACAAAACAAGCTCAGTTAGCGCACTGCTCATGTTGAATGCATCGTGCATTCGGCAGAGCTCTTGGGAAATCTCCTTTTTAAGGTAAGAAAATATACAGTAAAAATTATTAATATACAAATCTACATTTAGTACTGTATTGAAATCGCAAAATTCTCCCTTATCTCGCCGTCTCTAGGTTCGATCCCTTCCTAGGTCAATGTGCATTTTTATAGTCTTTTTTAGAGACTTGTCCACAAGGGTGTTACGCATTGTAGCTTTGCCTAGACACATCTCATAAGATCTAAACAATTCTAATCCTAGATACTATAGACTGTGCTTACTTGTAGTCAAGGTCAAGGTAAATAATTTGTAATTAAACCAAACCCATCGTCGCCGAATATGGTGGTCACCCAGAGTTCATGCACGGGTTTCACGATGTAAACAAGACGTCTACCGTAACACTTTGAGAACCTTACCTGATAATTCTTAACAAGGAAAATTTTAGTAAGAAAGAGGAAAGCCAAATAATAGATGGACACAAGAGCTAAAGGCAGACACACAAAGTACTGTACATGTACATGGACACAAGAGCTAAAGGCAGACACCAAAAGTACTGTACATGGACACAAGAGCTTAAGGCAGACACACAAAGTAATGTACCTGCACATGGACACAAGAGCTAAAGGCAGACACACATAGTACTGTACATGGACACAAGAGCTAAAGGCAGACATACAATGTACTGTACATGGACACAAGAGCTAAAGGCATACACACAAAGTACTGCACATGGACACAAGAGCTGAAGGCATACACACAAAGTACTATACATGGACACAGGAGAAAAGGCAGAAGCACTGTGTCTCAGACACGGTAAAAGGCATAAGAATGTAAGTACTTAAATTCAGACATCTTTAAACATGTGAACTATGCTTAAAATCATCGGTTCTCAGCCAGTGGGTCTCGACCCCTTTTGGGGTCGAACGACCCTTTCCCATGGCTTGTCATAGAGCACTGGGAAACTACAATATACTCTACTATTATAAGGTAGCAGTGAAAATAGTTTTGTGGTTTGGGGGGTCGCCACCAGATGAGGAACTGTGTTAGAGGGTTGCGGTATTAGGATGGCCAAGAACCACTGCTTTAGATGCTCTATTTGACATCATTATCTTTGCTTCAATTTACTTTTGGCTCGTTTTTTTTTTGTGACCAACACATCATAACGATTATCCTTCCATTACTGTCTACGATCAAGTCATTAATGTCCATTTTAAACGACGTTATACTAAAATATGCAAACCAGGTCATTAAATTAATTTCCATGATAATGCACTTGATATAAGGAAAGCCTTTGTATAATTATACACTTCTTCAGCTAAAATTATCTTCTGAAAAATTGAGAAACATGACACAACCAGCAAAAAATAAAATCTAGAGGGCATCTTAACGGCCAATTACTTAGTGATCGTTTGGATGTTATGGCATCAGAGTAACTAGTGCCATCTTTTTCAGACTTAACTGTTAAAATATATTAAGAATAATATGAAAATTTGAACTTCATTAGAAAAATACAGAATTAATAACACTTTAAGACAATGAATTTTGTCATGTGTCAAAATGTAACGATTTTTAAAATACATTTTTTTTAGAAATATCAACTTTTCAGAAGAATAATTGTAGATATAATTTAAATAAAAAATGTATAGGTCCAAAAATTTAGGAAAGTACATTACAAATTTCCACGCTCATAAAATTATTTCAATATTGTCTTTTTCTGTATGAATCCAAACATATTTGAAGCAGAAATTATATAAAATTGAATATAAATCTTAGCACAGAACCTTTATAAATATATTTTTTTTATAATAATACCATTTTTGCATAAACGTTAACAACTACCTTGGTGACACAGACGACCATAGAGTATTGACTTGTTATTTTCGTGCACGAAATGTCGTGATTTATTTAACGTTGTGTTTCTTGTGAGTTATTTTCGTTGATGAGATTATTAGGCGCTATAAAACCTGTGACGTGTTGGATGAATGGTTACGTTCCTTGAGTTATGAGACTTGTGTTAAGTTTAAATTAGATTAAGAGGTATGAATGTGAAAATGAATTCAGACGAGAAGACAACAACTTTCGACATCGTCAAAGACGGAAGATGTCCATAAACAGAGAAATGGGCTCACTAGAAAACAGGTCGAGTCCAAGCTGAGTCGATAAGTGGATATAACATTTGCACAGATGCTCTAAATGAGTTCTTTGTTACGAAAGTTAAGAAGATCAGGGCGAGACTTGACATTTGCACAGATGCTCTAAATGAGTTCTTTGTTACGAAAGTTAAGAAGATCAGGACGAGACTTGACATTTGCACAGATGCTCTAAATGAGTTCTTTGTTACGAAAGTTAAGAAGATCAGGACGAGACTTGACATTTGCACAGATGCTCTAAATGAGTTCTTTGTTACGAAAGTTAAGAAGATCAGGGTGAGACTTGACATTTGCACAGACGCTCTAAATGAGTTCTTTGTTACGAAAGTTAAGAAGATCAGGGTGAGACTTGACATTTGCACAGACGCTCTAAATGAGTTCTTTGTTACGAAAGTTAAGAAGATCAGGGCGAGACTTGACATTTGCACAGACGCTCTAAATGAGTTCTTTGTTACGAAAGTTAAGAAGATCAGGGCGAGACTTGACATTTGCACAGACGCTCTAAATGAGTTCTTTGTTACGAAAGTTAAGAAGATCAGAGCGAGACTTGACATTTGCACAGATGCTCCCGAATTCTTGCCGTTTAATGGCACTCCTATGAGCGAATTTTTTGAGGTCACTGAATTGCATGTGAAGAAAATCCTGGTTGACTCCCCAAGAAAGTCATGTTTGCTTGACCCGCTTCAGCAGGTCTGTTGTATGAATGTTTGCACGAAATTGTCCCTATCATTACTAATATCATAAATCAGTCTTTGAAAACTGGTTTTCTTCCATCCTCTTTTAAGGAGGCGGTTGTAACTCCACTGCTAAAGAAAGCAAATCTCCACCTTAATTTGTTGGAAAATTATCGCCCCGTCTCTAATCTACCATTTTTATCAAAGATTTTAGAGAGGGTCGTTTTTGACAGCTCCTGGATCACCTAACTCAGTGTGACTTGTTTGAGCCTTTTCAGCCAGCATACAGAACGCATCACTCTCATGAGACAGCCCTGTTGCCTGTCATAAATGACCTTCTGTCGTCTTGTGGTGAGGGCCAGGTATCACTTTTGTCGTTACTGGATCCATCGGTAGCGTTCGATACGCTTGACCACGGCATATACTTCTCCAACGTCTGCAAAATACGTTCGGTTTCACCGATACCGTCCTGAGATGGTTCCGCTCATATCTGACAAATCGGGTCCAATCAGTTATCGCAAACAGCTTGACCTCCAAGAAATCCATTATTAAATTCGGAGTACCCCAGGGCTCGGTCTTAGGCCCGGCACTTTTCACTATGTACGTTCAGCCCCTGGGTGCAGTGATCAAGCAGTTTGACATGGTATATCACATGTTCGCGGATGATACCCAACTTCAAAAATCCGTTATCCCCTCTCAGTTCCCTCAGCTTCTTAATATGACACAGCAGACAGTGGAGTCAGTTAACCACTGGATGACAATAAACAAGCTCAAATTGAATGATGAAAAGACTGAGCAGATCCCCATTGCTAGCGCTCAAAGGTTAAAATCTTTAAAAGATACACCATCCTTTACCCTCTCAGGCGTGCAGATTAAGTTTGCTCAAACAGTGCAAAACCTAGGTTTTTATTTAGGCAGAGAACTAACTATGGAAAATCACATTAACATGATTTGCAAGGCGATTTTTCTAGAGCTGCGCAGAATTAGTCGTATCAGACCTTTCTTAACGTTGGATGCATCAAAGAGGTTGGGGTCTGCATTCGTGCTATCACGCATGGATTACTGCAATGTTCTCATGGTGGGTCTTCCAGCTACGCTCCTGGATAAAATTAAAAAGCACAGAATAATGCGGCTCGAAGTGTTCTTCGTAAACGCAAATTAGACCATGTTAAAACTCTTCTGAGAGAACTGCATTGGCTGCCGGTCCGCTCTCGCATAGAGTACAAAATTGCAACTCTGTGCTACCACTGCTTGCATGACCTGGCGCCGTCCTATCTCAAAGCGCTCAGACACCTTATGTACCCACTAGACAAATCCGCTCATCCGTTAGTGACAAACTCTTGATACCGCGTGTTCGCCTTAAGACTTACGGAAAGCGCACGTTCGCATTTGCTGGCCCAACCATTTGGAACACCCTTCCTGACGCTTTCAGAAACAGCCAGACGCTGGAGCCATTTAAAACAAATTTAAAAACTCATCTATTTCGCAAACACCTGCTGGAATGATGTTGTCTACCATGTTTTCCAGCTTGTTATTATCTCACCAGCTTTGTTTTCTTTACCGCGCTTCAAGCCTTTGGGGATGAAGCGTGATTTTTCAAATGAACTTATAATAATAATAAAAATAAAGTTATTTATAAATTATTAATAATAATATATTATTAGTAAAAAATGTTGTTATGTTCATACTGTGGGCGGGTTTTTTCATTGTGTACCCCTTGATTTTCTCAATTGTTTATGTTATCTTAAGGGCATCGTGTTTAGACACAAGTGTTATTATTTGAATAATTGACAGATAAACAAATGATGACATGGAAATGAGCCCAAAAAAATGTATGGGTAAAACAGAAAAAAGACTCAACAAAATATTGAAAGCGTCTTGAAGAAAAAAATAAGCAGTAAATAAAGTATAAAATAAAATAAACACTTAGATTAAATGAAGTATCCAAGAGGACAACAATGATGTCATCTCACGTGATCACCTGTGTAGGAACATATTGTGACGGTCCGCATATTAATTTGTTTTGTTGTACACTTTTCAATTGATTGGCTTACATTATGAAAACCGGTTGAAAGGTATCCGTTTGAAAGGTATCCGGTTGAAAGGTATCCGGTTGAAGAACTTCTCCTACATGAAGTAACGAATGTGATAACATAACATAACTGCAGTGTGGGACAGCACTACCAAGGACCATTAAATTAATTGTGATAATAAAGTGGAGTGAAGGCAAACAAGACATCTCGAAGGAAATAAGTGACACAAAGTATAAGAATACCCCCAAACAAATGAACGCAACAAAATAACGAACGTGTCGACAAGAAGCCTTATATCACGCACATTAATTTTAAAACAATTCGAAAAACTATATCTATTTTATTTTATTTTGTATTATATTTATGAAAACGGTGGTCGCAAATTATGTTTTCATCCTGCATATTCATGCAATCAATTTTATGTTTTCAAAAATAATTAACACTACGTTTTCAACTAGTATTTACATTCAAGTCTTAGTCTTTATATTTATTTTTCAGATCATATTATTAGTATTAACAGCAGAACTTGAAAGGAAAATAAAGGCGATGGAGATGAGATGTTACAGAGGCATTCTTGGCATCGGCTATAGAGATCACATCACCAATGAGCAAATAAAAGAAAGGATTCGTCAGGCATTTGGGCAATACGATGACCTCCTGACGTCTGTTAAAAAGCGCAAACTTGAGTGGTATGGCCACGTGACCAGAAAACAAGGGCTCGTCAAAGAGATCTTGCAGGGCACAACTAGAGGAGGGAGAAGAAGAGGAAGACAAAGAAAAAGATGGGAAGATAATATCAAAGAATGGACGGGATTAAAACTAGGCAATGCTATGCGTAGGGCAGAAGACCGAGAGGAATGGAGAAGAATAGTGTACATGTCATCTGTGGCGCCCCAACGGTCGAAGGACTACGGGACCTGATGATGATGATGATGAGTATTATTATTATTAGTATCACATAGTTATTAGTCTATAGTTAAAGTAGGACTTAAGATTTACCCTAACTTTAAAAAGAAATGTAAAATTTTGAAAAAAAATTCAACATTCCTAAATACACCAATAAATAAACAAAGCATTGGGTTTGATACAATACAGATATTATCTGGCATAAATTCACAAAGTAAGGTCAGCGGGTCTAGGATTTGCGTCTCATAAACCCTTTTGACGAGGGTGAAATTCCGTTCCGGCGCGGGTGTCGGATGATTAGCCTCGGACTAATGCTTCATTTACGCACACACGTCAGTAGTCTCTCAAACACAAGCGTGAGCGATCCTTTGTGAGAGGTAATCAACCAAAAAACCTAACGAAGGCAGTGAACGGCTCATGGTAACTTAAGGGAGCACTCAACTAGCGCTGAGCACTTGCCATGTACTCTCCACAGTGGCGTAGCGAGCTTAACTCGCGCCCGGGGCACAATACCCTTTAAGCTCCCCCCATTCGAAAACCATACAATAATATAGTAAAATATACCATTTGGCGCCCCTTTGTGAGTAGCGCCCGGGGCATGATGCCCCCCTTGCCCCCCCTCACTACGCCCCTGACTCTCCACTATCATTTCGCAGATATCCAAACGCACAAACCAAGTTTCCATTATTTTAATTTCGTCTAGTCAATTTTAACGCCTTCCTCTCTAATTCACCTCAGACGCATGTAGACATATTATCTAATATGTACAAAGTAAACATAAAATATTGCGGGGACAAAAAAAAGTTCAAGCAATAATTAATAATACAAAATAACATAAAGATGAATGAGTTGTCAAAGCATTCAACAAATATACACTAGAACCAAGAATGGCAGGAAATAAAGAATCATAAAAAAAAGAAAAACAAAAAAAAAAGATGAACGAAAATTTCTCAAAGATTCAAAATGTTGCATTTATTAAGATAGACATTAGCAACTTATAACATAAATCCCTTTTTTAAATTATTTTAAGTGATATTACTTCCAGTTTAGAGTAGGATGATCATTTAAATTTAATAATTCACGTCGTATATCCTTAAGGAACAAACGTTAAAGAGACACATTCTCTCGTCACCTTTATTGCATGTGAAAATTACCATCTGCAGCCATCAGAAAACAAGACATGAAATGACAAATATTTAAAAACAAAAATCCTATCGATAGAAGTTTTAAAACAGATTTCCCGTTTATCCCATTTTTGTAACTATGATGGTGCAAAAAAATTCACTAAAAATGTTCAGTAAACTCACAATGCTTCAGGAGGATGAATCGTGTGGCTTGATGTATATCATTGTATCATGGTGTGGCTTGATGTTTATCATTGTATCATGGTACAGCCAAAAAGAACTGAAAAAACAACAATAACATAAAGATATATATTTTTTAACAAAATATTATGCAACTGTACAATAACAAGCCTAATATGAATCTTTCGTATTTAATTTTGGGAAAAAAACTGCAAGATCCAGAGATCATGGAACGTTGCATAAGGGAAGGTTAATAATCTTGGCAAAAGACTGGAGACGTCGGGTTTAATGTGTCAGTGCCAAGCCTCTTAAACTACATTATAAGAAAATTCTTCTTTTCTTCAACCATTGTAAAACGTTTCTTCCTACCTAGTCCCCTTGGAGAAAGATCATCACTGTGTATTTTTAGAGCTCCTAGCTAAAAGACTGTGCTGCGCAGTTAATAAATGTATGCATTTGTTCATTTAAGCCAACTTAAGTCTACTCATAATTTATTCACATGCTGGCGAGCAATTCAAAACTCAGATCTAACTAACCGAAACAAAATAACACTATATGGGTAATGAGGTTACTCATACTTTAGATAATTTATTATTATAGCAATTGTTTTAAAGAGGCCCATAATTTAATTATAATAACTTGTACGCAATTTTATAAAAAAAAGAATGCACAAATAGGAGAAATTTTTACATATAAATAGAATAAAGTAGAGCCACATCATAGGAAGAAAGAAGAAGCTGATCAACATGAAGCCATCAATGTATCTCGTGCTAGCATTTCTCTGTCTTTGGGCGAACTCCTTCGTCCACGGGGGTAAGTAGGAATTACGCCTTTTGTATCAACAGACACAATGTAAACATGTGTCCATCATATTTAACTTATACAATTAAAATATTTTTATAAATTATACATATTTTTAAACTTAAAAAACGTAATTTTTAAAGTTTTCTACTGTTACTCTATGCAGGTACAAATGCTGATAACGAGATAGAACTTGCTAAAGATTCATTTTCTGATGATGCAGGGTTTCTGGAGCCACAAATGAACTCCGCCAAGAGGTGAACGTTTTCTTGTTCCAAGATTGCTTGTGATCTTAAATATGATTACAATCTTAACATTAAGAAAAGGGGGTGGGCACAATTACTGACTTATTATAAATAGCTTATATATATATGGATCGGTGATCGGTCTCACTAGCCACACCAAGAGCTGAAATCAGAAAAGATAAATATATCGTCTCTCGTAGACTGAAAGATGCCATACATACATACATATGGAATTCTTTCATGTTCATCAGCTGTAATTTGGCAACAGTTTGATCTCCCATTAGTTAATTTCTATGTTGGCTTTCCTCACTGTTATCTTGCATAATGTATAAATATATATATACATTATGTTATTTTTTAATGTCATGATTATGTTTGCTAATATTTGTATTTACAGCGCGGTAAAATCCCTTAATAATAATTTTAAAATATAATATATATATATTATTTTTTAAATATATAAAAATAGTGTTCCTCCTTTGCATTTGGAAAAGTCAAATTAACATAAAAAGTATATTAAGCTATTGATTAAAATATCGATAAATTATAGTGAAAATGAATTATTTGACGAGTTAATTTTCTGCCTACAGCAACTTCCCACCTGGCTTGGTAGGAACTCTTTTAGTCAGAGCTCTAGTTCAACTCCTTTTCAGGTAATAAAATATACCACGACGATCATTAAACGGTTACTATCTAAACAACGATTATCAAAGCATATAATTCTCGTCGTAAAACGTTTTTGAATAATGATAATTTTCTGATATGTTTGAGTCCGCACTGGCCAAGATTACTGTGCTAGAATCAATTTGTAAATATTCATAATATAAGCCAATACAGAAATGAAATACTTAACACTGACCTCACTGTACCAGTCCCCAAGTTAGAGTGACAGAAGTTATAATACTATTTAAAACAATATCATGGGGATAAACTTTTTAGCAACTTAAGAATTGCCAACGCCCTCTAGTTAAAGCTCAAAAAACAATTGAACGGTTGTAACGTTATGATTTATTTCTTTTCTTGTTACACTGTTTGGTTTTGTAAGGCCGATCTTTCATAACACTTCATGATATCCACGTTTTTCATACAGCCAAACAATTTACTTGAGAAGTCATTATATTTGCATCACGACATTTATTTGAATGGTAACGAGCACATAGTAAAATATCGTCCCTGACAACCAGAGCAAAAAGATGTGATTCTCCATATACTTTCTCTAATCTGTACATAGCATTAAGATGCTGTAAAATACTTAGATTCAATGGATTAACATAGCGAGAGCTGATATCCAACATATTCAATCATCTTGTAGACTGTATAATTCTCGATCTCTTCCATAATTCACTCTACTTCCTTTTTTTTAATTACTTTTCAAAACAAAAAATATAATTTTCCGAAACAAAGTTTGTATTTAAATATATGATCTGTTACAACGGTTAATATATCAAAACTAGAATGTAATGTATGATCAGTATTTTTGAACAATCAAGCAATATTTTCAGCGTCATTTCTTTTAAATTTAAAGGAAAATGTAAAAAATTAGTAAATACGCCTTGAATCTGTGCTCACCTGGGGCAGTGGTTGGCAACGCATTGCACCGAAGCCACAACTGACATTGTGAAGGAATATGCACGTCTCCTTTTTCACCCTAAATTAGAATAACATACGTCCCATTAAATATGTTCATGGGAGACATAATACATAAAAAATGTTTTCTCATTATAAAATTTTTTAGACAGGTTCATTTTTTTATGTTGCTGTAAATCCCTTGCACGATTTAATTGTGTGCATTAAATTTTAAAAAAAATAATAACAACTGGTTTAAAAAAACTCAAATGAATATTGGCGATCAAGATAACTTGAGTTTGACACAAAATTAACTTTTATTTTTAGCTGTATATTGTTAAGTGGTTTAATTAAGAATGATGATTGAAATGGCTAATGTCACAATATTTTTATACATGTTAGCATACAATTTAGATCGTACAGCAAAGAACTAATTCAAATTAATTATTAAGAGATATTTACGGTTCAATTACGTAGGGAAGTGAATGTTGACGGATATAACTAAAAGTAAATAAGAGGATACTTCAGGTACTCGGGGACTTTAGGTTCTCCTTGAATTGAAGGAACCCCGCGACTTTTAGGTTTTCCTTGAATTGAAGGAACCCCGCGACTTTTAGGTTTTCCTGGAATTTTAGGTCACCCGCGACTTTTATGTTCTCCAATAATTTTATGCGACCCGTGACTTTTAGTGTCGCCCCAAATGTTAGGGTCCTCACGATAAGATATACAATTTTGTAATGGGAATGAGGACTTGATCTATTAATTTACCCGTTACAATGGGTGGCCGAGTGCTCTAAACTGAGTCAACCTCAAGTTCTTGGTCAGGAGTTGAAGCCCCACCTAATCCGAGGCATCGTGATTTCGTCCTGCAAATTCTACACCATCGTGACCAGATTACGGATGGATGCCAGCAATATAAATACAACAATTATAATGTATGATTCATTCAATTTACGTGGTGTTTGATTTTCTGCTATATCAAGTATTATTTTGATATATTTGACCTTGTGAGTACTTTTTGTAAGGCTTTTTCCAGCCTCATTGTGCAGAACAAATAACTTCTATGTTATTGTTGTTATATTTGAATATTTATGTATCGAACAAAGAAAACTTTACAGACTGTCTTTAAATTTTTGGAAGGTTATCGATCCTGCTCTTCACTCAATGCTTTTGGTAGATATAAAAAAAAAAAGCTTGTTCTTTCAATTTACTTTATCCAGGAACGTTAGAGAAATGAAGACAATGGCAGATATCAAAGCAACAAAGTTTCCAATGGGAACGTGAAAGGACTGGTTTGGGGGGAAAGTTTCAGAATTTATATTCTTTTAAAACAGCAAGGCAATTAGGTTTTAATTTAATTAAGTTTTGCATCGTTCTATACTTTCTGGGCGTAAATCAGAAGAGATGCTATTGTGAATCATAACCTCTGAGTTGGGCATCAATCAGCTACATTTCAGGATAGCGTAGTCTTT
This sequence comes from Omphiscola glabra, assembly GCA_964017045.1. Taxonomy (NCBI): domain Eukaryota; kingdom Metazoa; phylum Mollusca; class Gastropoda; family Lymnaeidae; genus Omphiscola; species Omphiscola glabra. The sequence goes on along the minus strand of OZ024811.1, from coordinate 10,925,694 downwards.
CAAACCTGAAGTGAAGGAGAAAAGGATTGAATTAAAGTTGTGGTGATGAAAATTAAAATACATAAAATCAATACTTTGTTGAGACTTATTATGTCACAATCTCATTTCCATGTTGTTTTTTTTTATATTTGTATTACTTATTTTTTCTTACCTTTTCAGTTTATTTAAGTAATAACGTTATCAAATAACATCGAATTGTGTTGTTTGCGATTGATATGGAGATCGTGTAAAATGATAAAATAATTTGCATAACATCAAAATATTTTTGAAAGTTTTGACATGTATTTTGTTCTTTCCTTAGTTGAAAAAGTTTGAGAACAAACGTGATGTGGTGACAGTGAAGGCGAGGACATTCATACAAATCAAGTTTACGAATATGACATCTTCAATTTCTACAGTTAGCTCTTGAGAAGTGTCTTTTAATGCTTTCTTAGAAAATTAATGTCAATGTAATGCTATAAAAATGTTTGTAATCTTGTAGGCGAGGTTATTGTTTTTACATCAAAATTATATTTAATATCTTGAATTTCAATTCCTTCTTTCATTTTTAAATGTCCTACTTCAAAAAAAAAAAAAAATACCATCGTTTTCAGACCATTTTCTTTTGTTCTTATAGAAACCCTAACCTAGATTCTGTTTACCTATACACATTTCGGCAAAAATTTAATTCTTACACGTGCCAATAGGAATTTAGCATCCTTTTGATTATTTACCACTTACACAGAAGAAGAGACTCACGGTAATAATATACATTTTGTTACCTACGACAATATAATTTGTGTGTCTTTATTTCTGTCTAAATCCTGTTCAAAAAGTTTACAAAACCTTTGACAGCCGTATTCACATTTGATAAATGGAAAGTAAAGATTTTAAAGTAAATAACCCATAAAGCTAACCAGGGTTTTGCTCGTTAACCTCTACTAAACCTACTCGAGGTTTTCTCGATTACTAAATCTCATCCATTGAGATCAAGTCACTATTCCATGCATCATTCTAACTATATACATGTAATCTGACTCGTTTGTAACGATCTTATGTCTCCTAAATGTAAAAAAAAAGTTTTAAAAAAATACAAATTGGGGGATACGGTGTATTTAAAGAAATATATGGACGTATTTTAAAAACATAAAATTGGACATAATTTATAAACCTGAATGTGGACACAATTTATAGACATAAATGTGGACATAATTTCTAAACATAAATATGGACACAGTGTATTAAAAACAAACATGAGCATAATTTATGAACCAACATTTAGACATTATTTATAAACATAAAAGTGGACATAATTTATAAACAAAGATGTGGACATAATTTAAAAAACAAAATTGGACATAATTTATAAACATAAATGTTGACATAATTTATAAACCTAAATGTGGAAATAATTTATAAACATAAATGTGGACATAATTATAAAAATCAATGTGGACATAATTATAAACATAAATGTGAATACAGTGTATTAAAAACAAACATGGGCATAATTTATAAACAAAAATTTGGACATAATTTATAAACACAAATGTGAACATAAATTATAAACAAAGATATGAACATAATTTTAAAACATAAAAGTGGACATAATTTATGAACCTAAATATGGAAATAATTTATAAACATAAATGTGAACATAATTTATAAACATACATGTGGACACAGAGTAATAAAAATAAACATGTACATAATTTATAAACAAAAATTTGGACAGTATTTATAAACATAAAAGTGGACATAATTTATAAACAAAGATGTGGACATAATTTTAAAAACATAAAAGGGGACTTAATTTATAAACATGAACTTTGACATAATTTAAAAGCCTAAATGTGTACATAACTTATAAACATAAATGGGGACATAATTTATATAAATAAACGTGGACATAATTTAAAAACATAAATGTGGACATAAATTATAAATATAAAGGTGCACATATTTCAAAAACCATAAATGTGAACATAATTATAAACATAAAAGTGGACATAATTATAAACATAAATGTGGACATAATTTATAAACAAAGATTTAAACATAATTTTAAAAACATAAAGTGGACATAAGTTATAAACATAAATGTTAACATAGTTTATAACTTAAATCTGGAAATAATTTATAAACATAAATGTGAACATAATTTGTAAACATACATGTCGATACCGTGTATTAAAAACAAACATGGACATAATTTAGAAAAAAATTTGGACATAATGTATAAACATAAATGTGGACAGAATTTATAAACATAAATTTGCACATAATTTAAAAACATAAATATGGACATAATTATAAACATAAATGTGGACATAATTATAAAAATAAATGTGGACACAGTGTATTAAAAACAAACATAGACACACCAATTTATAAACAACAATTTTGACACAATTTATAAACATAAAAGTGGATATAATTATAAAGAAAGATGGGGACATAATTTTAAAAACATAAAAGTGGACATAATTTATAAACATAAATTTTGACATAATTTATAAACCTAAATGTGGACATAATTTATAAACATAAATGTGAACATAATGTATATAAATAAATGTGGAAATAATTTAAAAACCTAAATTTTGACATAATTTATAAACATAAATGTGGACATAATTTATAAACATCAATTCGGACATAATTTAAAAACATAAATGTAGACATAATTATAACATAAATGTGGACATAATTTAAAAACCTAAATTTTGGCATAATTTATAAACATAAATGTGGACATAATTTATAAACATCAATGTGGACACAGTGTATTAAAATCAAACATGGACATGCAGGAGAGAAAAGTAAATGCAAGAAATAATGAGGGATTTGGTTTCTACAAAAGTTTAAAAAAAACATATTTAAAACAATATCTTTAAAATTTAAAATAGGTTGCATCGCAATAATATTTTTCTAACTTAAATATGTTGCTTGCTTTAAGAATAGATTGTAGTTCCCTTTTATAATTGATTTTAAAGTTCACACAATCTAGTACAACTAAGTGACAAGGTAAAATAAATACATTGTTGTCAAAAAACATCCGCTAGTAGTTCCAGAAATTATCCATATCACAACAATTTCGTACACGGTCACTGTCAACGGACTGGTAAGGATAGGGATTTATTCAATTACAAATTGACTTAAGTTAAATAAAAGAGAGAAGGTTTGTAGTAAAGATGATTTAGGGAGTTTTATTATGTAATTTTATAGGATCTAACGCACTTTGTTTTTGTTTTTAAATGCTCGCAAAAGAACAATACTTTTGTAAGGATTGATAAGCAACATATACCAGACAAAAAAATAAAACTACATCAAAGCTGATGAATATAGATATAAACATTTTACATGATATTACTGTAAAGACAGAATTACAAATCAAATATTAATTAATTTATATTTTCTTACAATGCCTTACATAAGACAATGCTGATAGACTATTTTATTTTTGAAGAATTAATGCTGAAGATCTTAAACACACCATTCATACTTGTTAATGGTTATTAGTCAAAATAGTACCTGAAATCTCTGACCATATCTTCCGTCCCAAGTCTTATTTAGATGCTAGGATGAGCGTTGTGTCAATTTTTCAGCTTTATGGTTTACCAGGAAAACAATTTTGGATCATTCCGAATTCTAATGGAGAAATGACCTGCAGGTTGATACGCGAAGGTAGACTCACACATTTAATTTAAGTGGAAACAAGATTTAGACAAGGATTTCTTGTGTTCCATTTTTTCGTCAAAACCATTGACTGGATAATGAAAAAAAGCAAAAAGACCATAAAACCAAAGGGATACAGTGGCAATATTGGAAACAATGAAATGACCCAGATTTTCAGATGTCACACAAACAGCAATAAATGCAGGAAAGACACAAGGTTTAGCCCCAAACAAGCTGACTCTAAACACCAAAATAAGATTTTTTTAAATACCATTTCAACACAATCCAAATGTATAAAACCGAAAGTTGGAGAACAACAGCTAGTATCACGCAGACATTTCATACAAACAATTGCCTAAGAAAGATCATGGACATCAGATAGCCAAACACAATGACCAAAAAATGACTTACTGGAAATGACATACCAAAAGATTATTGCTGAAGATGTCATAACGAAAAGATGGAGTTGGATAGGAAAAATTGTTCGTAAACACACAAATAACCTCACCAGAAAGTCCGTATCAAGGAAACCATGAGAGAACGGTTGAGTGAGGCATAAGAATACATGTCATTACGAGCTAGAGGCACTAGGCCTAAGAATACATGTCATTACGAGCTAGAGGCACTAGGCCTAAGAATACATGTCATTACGAGCTAGAGGCACTAGGCCTAAGAATACATGTCATTACGAGCTAGAGGCAGACACAAAGAGTATTTTATACACCTGGAAGCAACTAGAAAGGAAAGCAAATGATTGCTATGAATGCAAAATTCTTGTAGTCAGCCTGAGCCCTAGACGGAGTAAAAGGCGTAAGTAGGTAAATGGATGCAGAAATATTTGACAATGTGAGTTATGCTTTACATGAACTATTTTAAATCAAGATGTTTACCTCTTGTTACTTCTGGCTTGTCTCTGAATGCCAGCAAACTACAACTTTTGTCATTAAATGAATGTTCTCGGTCAACCATTTAGCTCCGAAATCTAAACCAAGTAATCAAATTAAAGTCCACGATGACCCTCATGAGACCCAAATACTAAGATATTAATATAATGAAAGCCTTTATATAAATTTACATTGCCTCAGCAAAAATATAGTTCTGAATGATTGATGAAACTGAGCAACACCATCAACAAATTATCTCTTTTTTTTAAATTCTTTTATTTTTTTTTGTAGTATTGCTCTAAAGTTCTAAGACGTCTGATTGACAAATTACTCAAAGATTTTTCGTTTGGATGTTAAGGACGCAGAGTAACTTGTATCCTTTTCAGACTAAGCTGTTAAAAAATAGATTTAGAATAAAAAGAAAATTTGACATTCTTTTTTAAAAAGTCCTACTTAATCAATATATTTGACAATTAATTTAGTTTTTTTGTCCTAATTTAAAGATTTTAGAATTAAATTCAACTGATATTTTTTGCGATGATAACAGCATCTCAGAATACAGTTTCTGAAAATAATTCAACGTAAAATTATACTTTCTAATTTTTAAAAAAAGAAACATCATAATTTTTCGCCCTAAGTATAATTATTACAAAAAAGGTTTCCTCTTTAACATATTACAAACTGTTGGAATTAGGAATTTAATAATAACATTGATGAGAATAAAGCTTTGTATTAAAATTTAATATCTTTATTTTTTTAATTTATGAAAACTCCATAAGCCAAGTGTCAAAGGCATGAGAATCACTGTTATGTTTGGAGTGGAAAAGCTATTTAGTGTAGAGATTATGTGTGTAGCTGTATCTATTGTGTGAGATGTGTGTCACGTATTTGAATTAGGCATAAATGACGCGTTATATTTGTAGTTGTTATGGTTGATAGATGACCGTTGTAGGATATTGACTGTTTAACTTGTGTGTTGCTGAGTGTTTTGACTGGAAGGTCTTGACCATTAGTCGTAACTTATATAACAGCAATAGTTTCAGCAATGGTTGGTGAATAAACGTATAGCGTGTAGCAAACCGGTTAGTGTTAGGTGTATAGGTATCAGTTGCTATATGTTACACTGGCCCGTTTGAAGAAGTGGTATAGGCAATATACAAACAAATAGACATCTATCGTCATGGATATATGAGCACAAAACAGTAAGACCTACACCTCGTCACGAAGTCAATGTTTTTTCATTAAGTCTTTATCACATTGGGTGACTGTCAACAATAAATATCGATGCGCAGTTTAATTTGTTAGTTACTTTCGTTAATGAGTGTATGGCGCGTCAAAAAAACTTGTGACGTATTAATGACGTAATTTTAAATATCTGTAACTTAACATCCGGATTGGCTTTGAGGGCATGCTTGTCGTTCAGCATTTAGAGTCTGCTTCTTATGTAAGAAGATTTTGATTTTTATCATCTGGTTATTTTCGCTATAATTGTGTTCGGTTTGAATGAAATTAAGACTTATGAACGAAACAAAACGAATTGGAAGAGAAAACACAATCCATCGAGCTCGCCAGTGACGAACTTATATCCATAAACATAGAAATGTGTCCATTAAAATACAGGTCAAGTTCAAGTTGAGCCGATAAGTGGATGTGACGTTAATAACAATTGTGTCATTTAAATATTATTGTAGACGGAGTTTTATTGTATATTCATCGCGTTTCTCAATGGTTTATATTATCTTAAGTAAATGATGTGTAAACATAATCTATATATATAAAAATGAATGTATGTATGTATGTATGTTTGTCTCGTATGCGCTCCCACACCATTCATGCGATTGCAACAAAACTTTGGTGAGTTGTTGGCCACCTACCTGGGCATTTAACTGCGACATTAAAAAACTTTTCAATTTTTTCGTTTTCGGCCGTTGGCCCTTCATTCGTTTTTTTTCTTATACGAGCTTTGTAAAACAATATTTCCGTCTGCGCTCCTACGCCATTCGTCTGAATGCGCCAAATCTTGGGTAAAATGTTACACGCACGCCCACAAAGGTTTGGAAATAATTATAAACGTTTTAAAATATTCCGTTTTGAGCCAGGGGCCCCGTGTTCGTTTTTTCTTATATGAGCTATATAAATATAGTTTCAAACCGTATGCGCTCCTACACCATTCATGCGATTGCGACAAAACATTAGAGAGTTGTATTCTACAAGCTCGCGCTTTTTACTGGGTCATTATAACACTTTTAAAATATTTCGTTTTGGCCGTTGGCCCCAAAATCGTTTTTTTTTCTTATATGAGCTTTGTAAAAAATAGATTTCGTCTGCGCTCCTACACCATTTATTTGAATACGCTAAAACTTTGACGAGATGTTGCGAGCATGCCCACAAAGGTTTCTAAATTATTACAACCGTTTTAAAATATTACGTTTTGAGCCAGGGGCCCCATGTTCGTTTTTTCTTATATGAGCTATATAAATATAGTTTCAAACCGAATGCGCTCCTACACCATTCATGCGATTGCGACAAAACATTAGAGAGTTGTATTCCATAAGCTCGCGCATTTTACAGAGTTATTATAAAACTTTTAAAATATTTTGTTTTGGCCGTTGGCCCCAAAATCATTTTTTTTCTTATATGAGCTTTGTAAACTATAGGTTTCGTCTGCGCTCCTACACCATTTATTCGAATACGCTAAAACTTTGACGAGATGTTGCGATCATGCCCGCAAAGGTTTCTAAATTATTAGAACCATTTTATAATATTCCGTTTTGAGCCAGGGGCCCCATGTTCGTTTTTTCTTATAGGAGCTATATAAATATAATTTCAAACCGTATGCGCTCCTACACCATTCATGTGATTGCAACAAAACTTTTTTGAAAGGTTGTTCATAAAGTCGCGCATGTTAATGAGTAATTACAATACTTTTAAAATATTCCGTTTTCAGCTGTTGGCCCCAAATTCTTTTTTTTCTAATATGAGCTTTGTACAAAATAATTTCGGTATGCGCTCCTATACCATTCTTCTGAATGCGATAAAACTTTAGTAAAATGTTTTACCCAAGTCCGCAAAGCTTTTCAAATGATTACAACCGTTTAAAATATTCTTTTTTGAGCCAGGGGCCCTAAGTTCTATTTTTCCTATATGAGCTATACAAATACAATTTCAAACAGAGCTAATGTGTGGATGGATATATTTTTAATAAAATACAAATAGCGACATTAAATTGTGTGTGTCATATAGTAATTAGGTTTCTGAAGTAGTTACAACACTTTTAAAATAATCCGTTTTTGGCCGTTGGCCCCAAAATCGTTATTTTTCTTATATGAGCTTTGTAAAAAATAATATCCGTATGCACTCCTATACCATTTATCTGAATGCGATACAACTTCAGTAATATGTTTCTCTTTTTTTAATTTTGTGATATAATAAGCAGGTTTCTGAAGTAATACAACAATTCTACAATATTCCGTTTGTGGCCGGGGGCCTTAATTCGTTTTCCACCATTTATTATCTATATAATTATCGTATGCATTCCTATACCATTCATCCGATTGCGATAAAAACTTTGGTGAATTGATATGCGCGCTCCCGCAAATGTTTCTAAATTAGAACAACATTTTACAATATTTCGCATGGGCCGATGTCCTTAAATTCGTTTTGTTTTCTTTAACAAATTTTATCAAAATAATTTCAAACGGAGCTATCAACTCAACCGCCCTTGAACAAATGCCAACAGACATCAATTTGTAGCAAGAGCAGAGAAAACACGTTTTTGCATGTTTAGTGTAGAGAGTATTTTTGTTGTTTTTATTAATAAGCTTGAATTTTGTGACGTATTTTAGAATCGGATATAGCTTTGTAAATGTGTTGTGATTTTGAATAGCAATGATGTAGTAATACATCTATTATATAAGAATGATCTATGCTGACCGTAACTCACAAAGAACCGATACGATTTAAATACGTTCCCATTTTTTAAAACAATCATAATTTTCTTCTATTATTTTAAGGAACTCGAATTAATGGTAATGCGAAAAATATATTGTATATTCGCTTTAATTTTAATAAAATTTTAAGTATTAATAATATAAATTACAAATAAATCTGGAGTAACAACTAACAACTATTTTAAACATTTTATATGTGGTTGAAAGTTATGAAAATTAATAAAACAAATTATAATCAAAGAATTACACTGTAATCACATTTATCGGGGAAACCAAAACATCTGTTGATTGTAGTGCATTTTTTAAGTACGTTCCAAATATTGCGTACTAAAAGTAAAATTAATTTGTTCTAAATAATAACGCAAATGACCTCAGAACTCAAATTGTCTATTTATTCAATGCAAAAATTTATCTGATTTAATAACCGCGCCTAATAAAATTGATAATGTATTTCCCCGTTCCTAAAAGTAAAATTAATAAATATAATAGATTGCTTTTTAAATTGCTACAATTTAAAAAATGAAATAAAATTTTTGCTTTTTATTTTTAACGTTTAATAAATTTTTACTTTTATTCTTTCCAAAAATATACATTTATGAAATTTATAAATTAATAAAATAAAAATAAAAAAACCCTAACCTTTAAATATACTTTTAATACGAAAATGCCGTTTAATGCAATCAGTGCAGCGAAACTACATATCGAAATAGCATCCACTAATGCACTTATCACTCATTTAAATAAGAACAAAGCATTTGAAATGCAAAAAAAATGTTTTTGCGTAAGTGGATTACAATCCCGTGGATGATTTTATTAATTTCTTTAAAACTCTGTTTGGGGGAGGGGGAAGTTGACAAAATGAATTTGACAAATAATTTGCCTTCTTAGGTACATATATATGGGGGTTAGGAAATAGGGTGTGTACAATTTTATATCTTTAAATCCAATGATATTTCTGTTGTGAAAAATAGATGCTATATTCTCATTTTACGAATTAAGAAAATCAATGACGTTAACACAACGTAAGTACATTTACAAAAGTATATCCATGAATATCAAAACCCATTCATTTTACAAAGAATTACCAGTTTTGGACCAGGGCCCAATAGTAGTTTTTCTTTCTAATATGAGCTATTTAAATATAATGTCCGTATGAGTTCCTATACTATTCATCTGAATGCGATAAACTTTCAGTGAGCTGTTGTGTGCAGGTCTGCATTAGGTTTCTAAAGAAGTGCAAATATTTTACAATATTCCGCTTTGGGCCGGGGGCCTTAAATTCTTTTTTTTTCTTATATGAGCTATGTAAATATAACGTCAAGCAGAGCTATTGCATAAGTGGGTGGAATTACTGTGACATTTCTTTTTGTATATGTGACTTAATAAATAGGTTTCTGATTTAGTACAAATATTTCACAATATTACTTTTGGGGCCGGGGGCCCTAAATTTGTTTATATGTAATAAATGAGCCATATAAATATAATTTCAAACATAGCTATTGCATGGGGGGATCAATCGCTATATGTTTTGGGACTAAATTTGGAAAATCCATGCTTCCCACACGGACAGCTGCGTGTGGTCTGCTGACACTTCTTAAAACCTTCTATTTAATTCGAATACGCACCAGACGGTTAAAAAAAGGTGTTTATTAGAAGAACTTACAAACAAATTATTAAAACACGGACACTTTATTTCGATGAGTGGCATTGCAACGCATGCCGGGTACTCGCTAGTTGTTAATATTTAAATAATTGACCGAGTAACAAATAGTTGAATGGAAATGAGCGATACAAAGTATGGGGAAAACCTGAAATAGGTCGCAAAAAATAAATAATGCTTCGAGAGGAAGACTTCAACGATCAAACAACAATTGAAATAAAAAAATAAACACTTAGCCACAATGAGCTGAAACTAAAACCACCTGTTGAAAGGTTTCAAATTGAAGAAATTCAGCTACATTCGGAGACTAATGTGATCAAACAAAACAGCTGCCATGTGGGATAATATTACTGGGAGTCATTAAATGAATTACTGTTTGGTACCAGGGGACAAGACTGATTTTTATTCCTCCCCCAACTCTAAAACACATGTTTTTATCAATTAATAAAATAAAAGCCCATTAAGTACCTCAGCTAGTCTGGCACATTAGGGCATATGCCCCCTATGCCCACGTTAGATTATCCTCCTTACACTAGCACTATACCCCTCAAAATCTGAAATGCCTCTCTCATTCCCACACCAAATGAAAGCAACACTGGACACCACACAACATGCGGTACTGTATAAGTAACACGGGGTCGCGGCATTAGGAAGATTCAGAACCACTGCTCAAAAATTTTATAATCTTGACCAAGTTGTTCGATTTTTTTTTTTAAATCTTCGCATTACCATCAATGGGTTATTATTATTATTATTATTATTATAATTAGTGGTCTTATGTAGCGTGTACCCCAGCCTAAGGCTGGGCTCACCGCGCTGTACAAAAAATATTAGAATATTAAAAATATAACATACATTTATTTAATTAAAAGACAGCTACATAACAAAAAAACAACAAAGACAAATATACATTTACACCACCCACTTCTGAACTTTTACATGTCAAGCAAAGGAAAGCAACCAGTTTCCTTGTTTATCGGCAATTGATGTGTAGGGGTTGGGAATCAGTCGGGATAGTAGAGTTAAAAGAGATGTGTTTTGAGTGAAATTATTAGGGCATATGTGCTCGGGATATTGCGGATGTGTAGTTTACAGCACGACTTAATATTCTCTTTTAAAACATAGTCAATACAACATTACAAAAAATGCAAATAATTTTAAACTGTCGTGAATTTCATACCACACTTTAAGTAAAGTACAGATATTATCACGTAGAACCGTTTTTTTAAAGAAACTTTAACATATTATTCCGTACAGAGAAGGACATTCAAAAATCAATTCTATAACTTTGCAAAATAGGGTCCTGGTGTTTTGAACTGGCGTCTCCTAGCCCCTCTGTCAAGGCGGGATGTGCGCTTCTGACAAAGACCACGAAGCAATAGTTGATGCTGAACGCATAATGTACGCATCATTTACGCATCATGCACGCATCATGTACGCTCAGATCCCCATTGTCCCTCCACCTCGTATCTTAGCTTTCCTTCGAAAGAGTTCAACAAACACCACACCGAATGAAAGCTATGCACGGCTCATGATAACTTAAGGGGACATAATTAGCGCTTCATTACACACTGTTTTTTTTTTTACAAGTAATAATCCTTTCCTGTGAATAATGCCGTCTGTAGCAATGTGCCAAATAGAGAATGAAATGTTACATATTTCTTTTTTAATACTTCATATCAATGGTGTTTTAAATATATAGATCCCATTTATTACAGTTTTTGAGCAATACTCGTGTCAATTTATATCACTAATCAATTTAAGTAAACCCACCCAAGGGAAAAAAAAAGGGGGGGGGGGGGTTGGTTTGCACCGTTGTCCAGATGTTATTTCATTGTTATACAAAAATTACAACTGAAGATAATCCTCAAAAAGAATTACTATTTATTTAGAAACATTTCTACAATGAGAAAACAAGTGTCTGAGGGGAATCTAAAGCACTTAATACCAGGACAAATCACCAAAACTTAAGATCATGGAAAATGCATACATGTTTTATGATCACCAAAACTTAAGATCATGGAAAGTACATACATGTTTTATGATCACCAATCATCTTGCATATTTCACGCTTTCGATTAGCATTTGGAAACCCTCATCTGCCCACATCATTATGCCATTTCATCTTTAGGGAGGGGGGGGATTTGAATGTTGACTGATAGATGCAGAGTGCAGTCTGTGTAAAATGCTATGGAGTGTTTGTATTTTATTTCTTATAAAAAAAATCAAGAAAAAGAAAAAAGAAAAAAAAAAAAATGATCACCAAAACTTAAGATCATGGAAAGTGCATACATGTTCTTCCTTCCAATGCTAAAAGGACCAAGGCAATTCCGAACTTGACTTGAGCGTTGTTTATTTTTAAAGTGAGTAGTGTTTTCGCATGTCAAAACATTTTTTTAAAATTTGGTATTGAACTCCAGTCCACTAATGTGCAATATATATATAAATATATATATATATATATATATATATATATATATATATATATATATGTATATATAATGTGATAGTATAACGACTTCCTAAAAGACCATTATAGCATAAAAGACAAAATATTTAAAAAGAGGTTCCAAGATGTCATAGTTAAATGTCCTCATTAAGAGATGTAAGAAACATGAGATGTAATGTGAATAAGTTCAACATTTCTTAATTACTTGTTGTAGACGCTTTACATTAATTGTGAATAATTATTTTGTTAACTATCAAACAGGTTTTGGAAAAGTCGTAACATTATTTTAATATTTGTTTCTGTGTTTTTAAATATTGATACATTATATTGAAAATATTTTATTTGACAAGTTCATTTTCTGCCTACAGAAACCTTCCACCTGGCATGGTAGGATCTCTTTTAGGCAGAGCTCTTGGTTAATCTCATTTTCATGTAAGAATATGTACCACAACAATTATAAAATGCCTACTTCCCAAATAGAGATTATACTATACACATGATTCTAGAGGTTTGAACAAATTGCAGGTTAAATAGTGTGTTCAATATCTCACACATAAAAGTGGCCGTCCAAAGAGTGGCACTTTTCCTTTTCAAACCAACCAATTTTACAAAATAACTATATGCAATCATCTCTACATGCTACCATCACATTTTACTTAGTCAAGGATAAGGAGGGAGAAGGAGACAATGACATATATCAAAAGCCTCAAAGTCTAACAAATGAAAGTTAAGGGGGAATGTTTGGAGTGGGAGTTCAGAATTTAGCAACTAGGAATGCAGCGATGCAATTTTATGTATACGTCAATTAAGTTTTGCGTCATTCTTTACTTAATCTGGAAACAGAAGAGATTATATATTAGAAATGATTGACTTATGCGTAAGCATTTATCAGCTACAGTGCAGTCGCGTGATGGGTCTGTCAATACTGCCCTAAGCAGCAACAACAAAAAAAAGAAAGAAAAAAAAAGAGTATCTGTGATGTGAAAAAAGAAGAATTATGGATGCAGCGAGTGCAAAACCGAAAAGAAAAAAAAAGTAAACAGACTTTCGATTAGTGACTCGGCGCTCCTATCAGCTTTGCACCGCTGTGACTGCTCAATGGTTAATTTGTTTCTCTGCTTGTACTGTTTCAAATGCTAGTAATAGGCCTTACAGTACATTGCTAGAAGTACAAAGTTCGAGACTTAGTTCAGTTGTATGTCGACTCAACCTCTTGATAATTATTCTCATAATTTCTAGTTTGGAAGAGGATATTGGAATACGATTATCTCCAGATAAACAGCGTATTTACGTTATCTTGATTCTAAATGACGCACAGTTTTGTTGTTGCTACCTTGATATTAAAACGATGTTTCAAAAATTAAATAATTTGTAAAACATCGACATTTTTTGAAAATTCTGAAATTAACTTTTTTTATACTCTTAGTTTGCCAAAGAGGAGAACAGACTTGATGTGGAAATAGCAAAAGCAACGATATTCCCACAATGCAATTTTAAGGATGTGATATCGTGAATTTTTATGGTTTAATCTCAAGAAATAATTATTTTGTTAAAAACTAGCAAACTCTGATAGTATTTTGAAATGTTTACTTAGAAGATAAATGTCAATTTAATGTAATAAAAATGGTGGTAACGTTCTAATACAAGTTATTGTTTCAGAATAAACGTTTGTATCTTAAATTTGTTCTTTATTTTGAAATATTTTCCTTATAATATCCTCCGTTTCAGACCTTGTAAAAATAAAAAATGTCCAACATTTTTATTTTTCATTTTTACATTAAATGAAAACACTAGCTACATATAATGTTTACATATATAAATATGTGGCCAAATGTAATGCTTAACGAGCCAGTAGTTTCGAAGCTTCACTTTGATCATTTCCCCATAGACAGAAAAAATAGAGACACGGCAAAATTATAAATTATGTGACATACGATGAATTGTGTGTGTCTTTTCTTTTTTTTATTCCCGTGAACAGCAGTAAAAAAAAACGTAAAAATCTTGTACTGCCGTATAATTACTCTAATATCCCATAAAGCAAACCAGGGTTCTGCTTGTAAGTATCCTTTAAAGTTAACTAACTCCACGAAATGTTCGCAAGGGATAACGCGATTTATCGTTCAGTGCAAGTTAAATTAATCACTTAGATGATGTCCTGCATCATTTTAACTTTATAACCCTTAAAAGCTGTAGTGATCGAATATATCACAGAGTAGTTAGATAATAAATAAATGTGATCACAAGTGTCTCGAGAACAAACAACATAGACAATTTATTAATACAAATGTGAAAATATTGTGTTAAAGAATACACGGATACAATTTGATAATATGAATTTGGACACATTGTATTAAAAATGGACAAAGTTTACAGATCTAAATGTTGACACAAAGAATTAAGAATAAATGATGTTTCCACATATAACATAGCAAGGTCTTAAATCACAATTTGGTTTGCAACTGCAAAAGTATGGTCCCTCTGAATTTAACAAAATAAATGTTAATGTTAAGTTTTCATTATTAACGGGCCAATGAGATTTTAGTTTTATTAATGGGCCAATGAGATTTAAGCTAAATTTTGACACTTTCACCATTGATTGAATAAAATACTCACGTTAAAAATATACTTTTTTTGATTTACGATTAATTTATTGTGTCTTTATCTTTATCTTTTTCTACTTTTTTTTTACAAACAAATTTGTATAGCAGTGCACATTTGGAAAAGGGAGAAAAATGTTGCAAATATCCGATAAAGTTTACCAATTTTTTTTTCTTGTAAATATCCCTTAAAATTAATTTGTGTTGGTTTTGTAAATATCTCCTAACCCTCCACAGGTTCTCACGATGAGTAAATCAAAACCATTGATCTTCTAATCACTTAATTTATGTATTGTATTATTATAACTTTACAATCTAAGTTATTGTAGGGATCGTTATCTCCTACGCCTACTAACAAATATTATAAATACACTTTTGGATGCAATGTATTAAAAGCAAGCATATGCATAATTTATAAATATAAAAGTGGATACACTGTAGTAAAATTTGGATAAACAGTTTCAATCTAAATGTTGACACAGGAATGAAGAACACATATTATTTTTACATAAATCTAGCACTATCTTATATCACAATCACTATGAATGAAATTACCAGAGAATAGAGAATAAAAAAGATTATAGGAAATGAAGGAGAGAATGAGGAAAGATCAAGAGTGCTAGGTGTAATGGGATATGGAGGCCTGGTGCGACGCAGGTTAGAGGGTAATTACATAAAAGAAAGAGAATAGTAGGAGAGAATATGAAACTCTAGAAATAATGCAAATGAAGTAAATATTGAAGAATGCACATGGAGGCGAGGTGCAGGAGAGAAGATTAAATACAAGAAATAATGAGGGTTGAGTGGCGGGATAAGTTAAAAATCATATTTTTGAAAGATATTTAATATCCAAATATGATATATCCTGAATATTTTCCTAACTTACATATGTTGCTTGGTTAAAGAAAAGATTGTAGATACCAATTATAATTATCTGCTTCACAAAAACACAAAAATGTCAAAATAATAATTTGTTGTCAATAGAACTAAGCTGGAACTTCCAGAAATTATCCAGAAAAAATATATCTTTGGGCTTGTAAAGATGATGGATAAGGGAACTTTAAAAAGTGACGCACGTTAAATAAAATAAAACGGGCCTGGAGTACTTAATGTCAGGGCTAGAAAGCTTTGTGATTATATTAGGATTCAAGTATATAGGTATTTTGGGAGATAGGGAGTTTAAGATATTTGGGTGATGTAGGGTGTTTTATGGGCTTAAAAGATTTGGGAGTGTATAAGAACTTAAGAGATTAGGGAGAGAATGGTGAACTAAAGAGATAATAGAGTGTATGTTGGGCTTTGAGATAAGGAAGTGTATGGTAAAAGATTATATGGTGAACTTACGAGATTAGTGAGTGTATGGTGAACTTTAGAGCTTATGGAGTGTATGGTGAACTTAAGAGATTAGGGAGTGTATGGTGAGCTTAAGAGCTTAAGGAGTGTATATTAGGGAGTGTATGATGAACTTAATATGTTATGGAGTGTATGGTGAACTTAAGAGATTAGGTAGTGTATGGTGAACTTAAGAGATTAGGTAGTGTATGGGGAACTTAAGAAATTAAGGATTGTATGGTAAACTTAGGAGATTAGAGATGGTATGAACAACTTAAGAGATTAAGGAGAGTATGGTGAACTTAAGAGATAAAGGACGGTGTGGTGAACTTAATATATTAGGTAGTGTGTGGTGAACTTAAGATATTAGGGAGTGTATGGTGAATATATAACGGATTGTATTGTAAATATCAGGGTTTAAAGAGTTTATGTTAAACTCTAGAGAACTTGAGAGATTAGGGAGTGTATGCTGAACTTAAGATATTAGGGAGAGTATGGTGAATATATTACGGATTGTATTGTAAATATCAGATTTTAAAGAGTTTATGTTAAACTCTAGAGAACTTAAGAGATTAAGGAGTGTATGGTCAACTTAAAAGATTAGAGTGTATAGTGCACATAAGAGATTATTGAGTGTATGGTGAACTTAAGAGAATAGGGAGTATTACTGTTGGCTTAGATGTAGGGCATTTAGGATTTAAAGCAGTTTTCTGTTTTAAAAATACTCCCCACTAAAACAATTCGAATGAAAGGACTGATAAGAGATATAAAAACAAAAAAACGTTATCAATGCTAGTGAAGATAGTAATAAAGATATCATGATATTACTTTACATACATAATTAAAAAGCAAATGTAAATTAAGTTTTATTTACTTACAATGACTGACAAAAGACAATGAGGTCGACTATATTTTTATTACCGAATACGTATCCTTAAGATCTCAAACAGAACATGCACACTTTGGGGGGTCGAACGACCGTTTCCCAGGGTTCACCAAAGAGTACCAGGAAGCACATATACTCTACAATTATGAAGTAGGAACGAAAATAGTCTTGTGGTTGGGGGATGGGGGGGGGGTGGTTCGCCACAACATGAGGAACTGTGTTAGAGGGTTGCGGCATTAGGCTGGTTGAGAACCACCATTTTAAATGCTCTATTTTACATCATGATGTTTACCTAAAATTACTTTTGGCTTGTTTTTATATGACCAACCAATCATAACGATTATCCTACCGTTATTGTCTACGATCAACGCACGTATCCCCAATATCCAAACAAAGGCATCAAATTAATGTCCATTTTAAACGACGTTATACCGATATATTCAAACCAAGTCATTAAATTTATTTCCATGATAACGCACTTCATGTAATCAAATCATTTCTATAATTTACACTTCTTCAGCTGAAAGTATGTTCTAAAAGATTGAGAAAAATTAGACTACCAATAAAAAGTTATATTTTTTTGTCTTTGGCATTGCTGATAAGCTCTAACAGCCAATTACTTAGTGATCGTTTGGATGCTATTATTATTATTATTATTGGTAGTTTTCTATAGCGTTGTACCCTAGCCTATGGCTGGGCTCACCACGCTGCATACTAATTTTAAAAAAACCAACAAAAAAACAAATGTGTATTCGCCCAACCATTCCATAACAAGTTACATGTGAAGCCATTGACGGCACTCAGCAGCATCGTTTAACGGTCAGAGGGGGAATCAGTCAGTATAATATAGTTTAAAGAGAAGTGTTTTGAGTGCAGTTTTGAAGGCTGTGATGGTTGATATATTTCTGATGTGTAGTGGAAGAGAATTCCATTATGGCACCAGAGTAACTAGTGCCATCTTTTTCAGACTTAACTGTTAAAATTTATTTAGAATAATAAGAAAATTTGAACTTCATTTGAAAAATCTAGAATTAATAATAGTGTAAGACAGTGATTTTTGTCATGTGTCAAAATGTAACGATTTTCAAATATAATTATTTTTTTTTTATGTTTCTAGAAATATAAATTTTTCAGAAGAATATTGTAGAAACTATTTAAATTAAAATTACATTGGCCAGAAAAATTTAGACAATTACATCACAAACTTTCTCGCTCATAAAATTAATACAAAATTGTCTTTCCCTGTATGTATTTAAACATATTTGAAGCAGACATTGAATAACATTGAATATAAATTTTAGTAAAGAACCTTTAAAAATATTTTTTTAAATAATAATACCATGTTTTGCATAAACTTTGACCTCCTTGGTGACACAGACGACCATAAAGTATTGACTTGTAATTTTTGCGCACCAAATTTCGGGATTTATTTTACGCTGTGTTTCTTGTGTGTTATTTCTCGTTGATGAGATTATTAGGCGCTATGAGACTTGTGACGTGTTGGATGAATGGTTACGTTCTTTGAGTTATGGGACTTGTGTTAAGTTTAAATTTAAGAGGTATGAATGTTAAAATGAATTCAGACGAGAAGACAACATCTTTCGACCTCATCAAAGACTGAAGATGTCCATAAACAGAGAAACGGGGGTCACTTGAAAACAGGTCGAGTTCCAGTTGAGTCGATAAGTGGATATAAATTTAGTAAAAATGTTGTCATCTTCAGACTGTGGGAGGGTTTACATTGTGTACCCCTTGAGTTTCTCAATTGTTTATGTTATCTTAAGGGCATCGTGTGTAGACACAAGTTTCATTATTTGAATAATTGACAGAGAAACAAATTATTACATGGAAATGAGCCCAAAAAATGTATGGGAAAACCAGAAAAAAGACGCAACATAATACTAAACGCGTAGTGAAGAAGAAAAAAGCAGTAAAAAAAGTATAACATAAACACTTAGATAAAGTATCCAAGAGGACAGCAATAATGTCATATCACCTGATTACCTGTGTAGGAACATATTGTGACCGTCCGAATATTAACCTTTTTGGTTTAAGCACTTTTGAATTAATTAACTTACATTATGAAAACCTGTTGAAAGGTATCCGGTTGAAGAACTTCTTCTGCTACATGAAGTAACTAATGTGATAAAATAACATAACTGCAATGTGGGGCAGTACTCCCAAAGACCATTAAATTAACTGTGATAATAAAGTTGAGCGACAGCAATCAAGACATGACGAAGGAAATAAGTGAAACAAAGTATGAGAATACCAAAAAATTGAGCTCAACAAAACAACAACCCTGTTGACAAGAAGACTTGTTTAGCAAACATTAAAATAATCAAACAATACATGTTTTATTATTTATTTTGCAGTTAATTTATGAAAACCGTTCTACCAAACTAAGTTTTCATCCTGCATATTCATGCACTCAATTTCTGAAAACGGTGGTCACAAATTAAGTTTTCATCCTGCATATTCATGCAGTCAATTTATGAAAACGGTGGTCACAAATTAAGTTTTCATCCTGCATATTTATGCAGTCAATTTTATGTTATCAGAAATAATTAACACTACCTTTTCAACTAGTATTTATATTCGAGTCGTAATTTGTAAAAAACTTTTTCAGATCATAGTACTAGTATCACGTGGTTATTAGTCTACAGTTGAAGTAAGATTTAAGATTTCCTTTAACTTTAACGAAATTTAAAATTTGGAAAAAAATTCAACATTCCTAGTTACACAAATAAATAAAAAAGGATCTTTGGGTTTGATACTATATCTTCAATACATTACATATATTATGTGGTCTAAATTCACGAAATAAGGTCAGCGGGTCTAGGATTTGCGTCTCATAAACCCTTTTGTCAAGAGGGAAATTCGATACTGACGTGGGAGTCGGATGATTAGCTTCGGACTAACACTTCATTAACGCACACAGGTCAATAGTCTCAAGACCACATGTGTGAGCAATCCTTTGTGAGAGGTCATCAACCAATGCACGGCTCATGGTAACTTAAAGGGGCACTCAGCTAGCGCTGTGCACTTGCCAAGTATTCTACACTATTTTTTTTTTCAAAAATCCAAACTCACAAACAAAGTTTCCATTATTTTCATTTCGTCTAGTCAATTTTTATTGCCGTCCTTTCTAATTCACCGCAGACGCATGTAGGCATATTATCTAATTTGTACATCGTCAAATATAAAACATTACTGGGAAAAAAACTCAACTCAAGCAATAATTAATAATACAAAATAACATAAATATTAATAAGTTGTTAAAGCATTCAACACAATTACGCCAGAACCAAGAATTGCAGGAAAAGAAAGAGTTATTTAAAAAAAAAAAAATGAAAATCAAGCTGAAACAAAAATTCTCAAAGATTTAAAATTTTGCATTTATTTAGCAACTTATTACACATATCCCTTTTTTAATTTATTTTAATTGATATAACTTCATTTAAATTAAATATTTCCTGTCGTATATCTTTAAGGAATAAACGTTAAAGGGACACATTCGGTCATCAGCTATCTTGCATGTGAAAATTACTATCTGCATAAATCAGAAAACAGGAGATCAAATTTCACATATTTAAAAACAAAAATCATATCGATGGAAGTTTTAGAACAGATATCCCGTTTATCCCATTTACTCACAAAGCTTGAGGAGGACACATCGTGTGGCTTGATGTATATCATTGTATCATGGTACAACAAATAACAACGGAAAAAACAGCAATGACATAAAGTTATATATTTTTTAACAAAATATTATGCAACAGTACACCAACAAGCTTAGTTTGAATCTTTCGTATATAATTTTGGGGGAAAAAACTGCAAGATCCAGAGATCATGAAACGTGCATAAGGGAAGGTTAATAATCTTGACAAACGAGAGAGGACGTCGGGTTTAAGTGTCATTGCTAAACTTCTTAAACTACATTATTAGAAAATTCTTCTTTTGTTCAACCATTGTAAAAATTTTCTTCCTAACTAGTCCCCTTGGAGAAGAACAAGCATTGTCTATTTTTATAGTTTTTAGTTAAAAGACTGTGCTGCGCAGTTTATAAAAGTATGCATTTGTTCATGTGAAGGCAACTTAAGTCTACTCCGAATTTAATAACGTACTGGCAAGCGATTCCAAACTCTGATCTAACCAACCAAAACAAAATAACACTACAGGGGTAATGAGGTTACTCTTGATTTAGATAATTTATTATTGTAGCATTTTTTTAAAAATGCACATAATTTAATTACAATATCTTGTAATTATTTATTTAAATAACAACACATAATGAGGACTTAGATTAGGTATATAAATAGAACTAAAGTAAAGCCACATCACAGGAAGAAAGAAGAAGCTAATCAACATGAAGCCATCAATGTATCTCGTGCTAGCATTTCTCTGTCTTTGGGCGACCTCTTTCGCTCATGCTCGTAAATATGAATTACGCTTTTTGTATAAATAGAAACAATGTAAACATATGTACATCATTTTTAACTGATTCAATACGATTAAAACAGTTTTATAAATGATAAATATTTTTCAACTTAAAAAAAAACGTAGTTATGAAAGTTTTCTACTGTTACTCTTTGCAGGTACAAATGCTGATAACGCGATAGAACTTGTTAAGGATTCAATTTCTGATAATGCAGAGTTTCTGGAGACAGAAGACAACTCCGCCAAGAGGTGAACACTTTCTTGTTGCAGGATTGCTTGTGATCTTAAATATGATTAACATTAAGAAAAGGGGGTGGGCATAACAACAGACTTATTATAAATAGCGTGGATACATAAATTGGCAACAGTTTGATTTCGCATTAGTTAATTTCTATGTTGGCTTTCCTCGCTCTTATTTTGGATTATATACATATAAATTTATTATGTTATTTTTAAAGTCATGATTATGTTTGCTAATGTTTTTATGTAAAGCACGGTGAGCCCAGCCCTATTATATAAGACCTTTAATAGTAAAATAATTGTAAAATATTGTATATACATTATTTTATAAATTTTTAAACATATTGTTCCTCCTTCGCATTTGGAAAAATAAAATTAACATAAATATTATCTTAAGCTATTGATTGAAATATCGATAAATTATATTGAAAATGTATTTTTGACCAGTTCATTTTCTGCCAACAGAAACCTTCCACCTGGCATGGTAGGATCTCTTTTAGGCAGAGCTCTTGGTTAACTCATTTTGAGGTAAGAACATATGCCACGACGATCATAAAACGCTCACTATCTAAACAAAGATTAAAAAAGCCTATAAGTCTCGTCGTATAACGTTTTTGAATAATGATATTTTCTTATATGTTTGAGTCCGCACTGGCCAAAGTTACTGTGCTAGAATCAATTTCTAAATATTCATAATATAAGGCAATACGAAAATGAAACAACTAACGCTGAAATCCTTGAACCAGGCCCCCAAGATAGAGTGACAGAATTTATAATAATATTAAAAATAATATCATGTGGATAAACTATTTAGCAACTTTGGAATGGACAACGCCCTTATATTTGAGCTCTAAATGAACTTAACGTTTAATACATCAAAACAAGATTGTAGATTGTAATGTATGATCAGATATCTTTGAACAATAAAGCAATATTTTCAGAGTCATTTATTTTAGATTTAAATGAGAATGTAAGAAAAGTAGTAATTAAACCTTGAATGTGTGCTCACCTGGGGGAAGTGGTTGGCAACTCATTGCACTAAGGCCACATCTGACTTTGTGAAGGAATACGCACGTCTCCTTTTTTCACCCTAAATGAGAATAACATACGTCACATTAAATATGTTCATGGGAGACATAATTTATAAAAAACGTTTTCTCATTATAAACATTTGTGTAAGGTTAGTTATGTCCCAAGCTCATTTCCGCCTTTTTATTTAATTTGTTTAACTTTAATTTTTCTCATCTATTAATTTTTAAATTATTCACCACGAATTCTAATTTCTGCTCAGTGTATTTAAGTAATAACGTTGTCAAATAACACTGCTCTTGATTTGGAGATCGTGTCAAATGATAACATATTTTGCATAACATCAAAATATTTTTTGAACGCTTTGACATGTATTTTGTTATACTCTTAGTTGACCAGACCAACCATGAGAACAGACTTGATGTGGAGACAGTGAAGGCGAAGATATTCATACAAATCAAGTTTAAGAATAGGACATCTTCAATTTCTAGAGTTACCGCTTAAATAAAAAAAAAGAAATGAAAAATAAAAAAATAGCACGCTTTGAGAAGTGTTGTTTTTAATGCTTACTTAGAAAATTAATTTCAATGTAATGCTATACAAATGTTTGTAAAAATGAAGTGAAGTTATTGTTTTATATCAAAATAACCTTTAATATCTTAAATTTCAATTTCTTCTTTAATTTTGAAATGTCCTACTTTTAAAATAAAATACCATCATTTTCAGACATAAAAAAAAAAATGAAAATTTCACCATTTTCTTTTGTTCATATAGAAACCCTAACCTATATTCTGTTGACCTATAAAAATATTCGGCAAAATGTATCTTACTCGTGCAAATAGGAATTTAGCTTCCTTTTGATCATTCAACCACTTACACAGAACGAAAGACTCACGATAATAATATAGATTTTGTTATCTGCGATAATAGTTATGTGTCGTTATTTCTGTCTAAATCCTCTTCAAACGGCTTACAAAAAATTTTTGCTACACATTTCGTAAACGGAAAGTAAAGATTTGTGTAAATAACGCATATAGCTAAATAGGATTTTGCTCGTTAACATCTACTAAACATATTCATGGTTTTTCGATTACTAAATCTCATCCATTGAAATCAAGTCACTTACACTATTTCATGCATCATTCTTAGTATATACATGTAATCTGATTAGTCTTTAATGATCGTATATCTCTTACACGTAAAAACAAAGGTACAAAAAATACAAATTGGGATATGAAACAGAAATGTGGACATATTTATAAACTTAAATGTGGACATAATGTATAAACATAAATGTGGACATATTTATAAACAAAAATGCGGTCATAATTTAGAAACATAAATGTTTGCACAGTGTATTAAAAACAGACATGGACATAATTTATAAATATAAATGTGGACATAGTGTAATAAAAACAAGCATTGACATAATTTATGTGCAAACATTGGTTTAATTATGGAAAATAAATATATGTATCTTAAAGTCGAAACGGGGAGTTAGAACAGTAATTGTTTTTACATAAATATATCAATGTCTAAAATCATTTTTAGTTTCAGTGAGATATCGAGAGAATTGAAAGTTTAACAGAAATTTGTTAATGTATGAGAGAAGTGTGAATGGGGGAAAATAAAAAATAATGAAAGATATTATTTAAAATAAAGACAATGGGCAATGCATGGGACAGAGCTAAATGCATAGAAGAAAGAGAATAGCAGGAGACGATGGGCAATGCATGGGACAGAGCTAAATGCATAGAAGAAAGAGAATAGCAGGAGACGATGGGCAATGCATGGGACAGAGCTAAATGCATAGAAGAAAGAGAATAGCAGGAGACGATGGGCAATGCATGGGACAGAGCTAAATGCATAGAAGAAAGAGAATAGCAGGAGACGATGGGCAATGCATGGGACAGAGCTAAATGCATAGAAGAAAGAGAATAGCAGGAGACAATGGGCAATGCATGGGACAGAGCTAAATGCATAGAAGAAAGAGAATAGCAGGAGACGATGGGCAATGCATGGGACAGAGCTAAATGCATAGAAGAAAGAGAATAGCAGGAGACGATGGGCAATGCATGGGACAGAGCTAAATGCATAGAAGAAAGAGAATAGCAAGAGACGATGGGCAATGCATGGGACAGAGCTAAATGCATAGAAGAAAGAGAATAGCAGGAGACGATGGGAAATGCATGGGACAAAGCTAAATGCATAGAAGAAAGAGAATTGCAGGAGACGATAGAAGAAAGAGAATAGCAGGAGACGATGGGCAATGCATGGGACAGAGCTAAATGTATAGAAGAAAGAGAATAGCAGGAGACGATGGGCAATGCATGGGACAGAGCTAAATGCATAGAAGAAAGAGAATAGCAAGAGACGATGGGCAATGCATGGGACAGAGCTAAATGCATAGAAGAAAGAGAATAGCAGGAGACGATGGGCAATGCATGGGACAAAGCTAAATGCATAGAAGAAAGAGAATTGCAGGAGACGATAGAAGAAAGAGAATAGCAGGAGACGATGGGTAATGCATGGGACAGAGCTAAATGCATAGAAGAAAGAGAATAGCAGGAGACGATAGGCAATGCATGGGACAGAGCTAAATGCATAGAAGAAAGAGAATAGCAGGAGACGATGGGCAATGCTTGGGACAGAGCTAAATGCATAGAAGAAAGAGAATAGCAGGAGACGATAGGCAATGCATGGGACAGAGCTAAATGCATAGAAGAAAGAGAATTGCAGGAGACGATGGGCAATGCATGGGACAGAGCTAAATGCATAGAAGAAAGAGAATAGCAGGAGACGATGGGCAATGCATGGGACAGAGCTAAATGCATAGAAGAAAGAGAATAGCAGGAGACGATGGGCAATGCATGGGACAGAGCTAAATGCATAGAAGAAAAAGAATTGCAGGAGACGATGGGCAATGCATGGGACAGAGCTAAATGCATAGAAGAAAGAGAATAGCAGGAGTCGATGGGCAATGCATGGGACAGAGCTAAATGCATAGAAGAAAGAGAATAGCAGGAGACGATGGGCAATGCATGGGGCAGAGCTAAATGCATAGAAGAAAGAGAATAGCAGGAGACGATGGGCAATGCATGGGACAGAGCTAAATGCATAGATGAAAGAGAATAGCAGGAGACGATAGGCAATTCATGGGACAGAGCTAAATGCATAGAAGAAAGAGAATAGCAGGAGACGATGGGCAATGCATGGGACAGAGCTAAATGCATAGAAGAAAGAGAATAGAAGGAGACGATGGGCAATGCATGGACAGGGCTAAATGCATAGAAGAAAGAGAATAGCAGGAGACGATAGGCAATGCATGGGACAGAGCTAAATGCATAGAAGTAAGAGAATAGCAGGAGACGATGGGCAATGCATGGGACAGAGCTAAATGCATATAAGAAAGAGAATAGCAGGAGACGATGGGCAATGCATGGGACAGAGCTAAATGCATAGAAGAAAGAGAATCGCAAGAGACGATGGGAAATGCATGGGACAGAGCTAAATGCATAGAAGAAAGAGAATAGCAAGAGATGATGGGCAATGCATGGGACAGAGCTAAATGCATAGAAGAAAGAGAATAGCAGGAGACGATGGGCAATGCATGGGACAGAGCTAAATGCATAGAAGAAAGAGAATAGCAGGAGACGATGGGCAATGCATGGGACAGAGCTAAATGCATAGAAGAAAGAGAATAGCAGGAGACGATGGGCAATGCATGGGACAGAGCTAAATGCATAGAAGAAAGAGAATAGCAGGAGACGATCGGCAATGCATGGGACAGAGCTAAATTCATAGAAGAAAGAGAATAGCAGGAGACGATGGGCAATGCATGAGACAGAGCTAAATGCATAGAAGAAAGAGAATAGCAGGAGACGATGGGCAATGCATGGGACAGAGCTAAATGCATAGAAGAAAGAGAATAGCAAGAGACGATGGGCAATGCATGGGACAGAGCTAAATGCATAGAAGAAAGAGAATAGCAGGAGACGATGGGCAATGCATGGGACAGAGCTAAATGCATAGAAGAAAGAGAATAGCAGGAGACGATGGGCAATGCATGGGACAAAGCTAAATGCATAGAAGAAAGAGAGTAGCAGGAGACGATGGGCAATGCATGGGACAGAGCTAAATGCATAGAAGAAAGAGAATAGCAGGAGACGATGGGCAATGCATGGGACAGAGCTAAATGTATAGAAGAAAGAGAATAGCAGGAGACGATGGGCAATGCATGGGACAGAGCTAAATGCATAGAAGAAAGAGAATAGCAAGAGACGATGGGCAATGCATGGGACAGAGCTAAATGCATAGAAGAAAGAGAATAGCAAGAGACGATGGGCAATGCATGGAACAGAGCTAAATGCATAGAAGAAAGAGAATAGCAGGAGACGATGGGCAATTCTAGAAATAATAGAATGCTTGAGGTAATATAGAATGAGGATGGACGGGAGATGCAGGAGAGAAAAGTAAATGCATGAAATAATGAGGGATTGGATTGCTGGAGAAGTTAAAGATGCATATTTAAAACATGTTATTTTTATTTTTCAAAATAGGTTACATCGCAATAATTTTTTTCTAACTTAAATGTGTTGCTTGGTCTAAAAATAGATTGCAGTGGCTTTTTATGACTGATTGTATAGTTCACACAGTACCACTAAATTAAAGAAATTGTTGTCAAAAGACATACGCTGGTAGTTCCAGAAATTATCCATATCACAACAATTTTGTGTAAGGTCACTATCAACGGACTGGTAAGGCTTGTGGATTTATTCAATGACCAAGTTGATTTAAGTTAAATAAAAGAAAGAAGGTCTGGAGTAAAGATGATTTAGTTAGTTTTATTATGTTTTGTTTATAGGATCTAACGTTTTAAAATGCTCGCAAAAGAACAATACGTTTCAAAGGATTGATGAACAATATATACCACAACAAAACTGTATCAAAGGTAATGCATATAGATATAAACATTTAATATAATATTACTGTTCAGACAGAATTAAAAAGCATTTACAAATTAAGTTACATTTACTTACAACGCCTTACATAAGACAATGCTGATATGATATCTTATGTTTGAATAATTATGCTGAAGATTTCAAACACACCATGAACACGTCTTAACGGCCACTAGCCAAAATATTAGCTGGAATCTCTGACCCATTCTTGCTTAGATGCTAGGACTGGCCTTGTGGACAATTTTCAGCTGTATGTTTTACCAGGAAACTATTTAGGATAATTCCGAATTCTTATGGAGAAATGACCCGCAGGTTGATACACGAATTTGGACTCGCACCTTCATTTTAAGTGGAAACAGGTGTCAGACAAAGATTTCTCGTGTCCCCTTTCTTTTATCATAACCATTGACTTTATAATGAAAAAAATCAAACAGACAATAAAATGAACGGGATACAGTGGCAATATTAGAAACAATGAAATGACCCAGATTTTCAGATGAAATTGCACTTCTGTCCCACAAACAGCAACAAATGCAGGAAAGACACAAGGTTTAGCTGCAACAATGCTAACTCTAAAGACGAAAATCAGAATTGCTTAAACACCATGTCAAAACAATCCAAATGTATCGAACAGAAAGTGGGAGAACAACAGCAAGTATCACGCTATTTCATACAATTGACTTAGAAAGATCATGGACATCAGATAGCCAAACACCATGACGAACAAAGAAGTCTTGGAAATGACATACCAAAAGCTTAATGCTGAAAATATCAAAAGGAAAAGAAGGAGTTGGATAGGGAACATTCTTCGCAAACACCCAAATAACCTCACCAGAAATTCCTTAAAAGGGAAACCATGAGAAAACAATTGAGGTAGGCGTAAAAATACATGTCATTACGAGCTAGAGGCAGACACAAAGAGTATTTTATACACCTGGAAGCAACTAGAAAGGAAAGCAAAGTATTGCGATAAATACACAATTCTTGTAGACAGCCTGAGCCCTAGACTGTGTAAACGGCGTAAGTAAGTAAGTAAATTCAGAAATATTTAGCGATGTGAGTTGTGCTTTAAATGATCTTTTTTAAATCAAGATGTTTAACCTCTTGTCACCTCTGGCTTGTTTCTGAATGCCAACAAAGAACAACGTTTGTCATTAGCTAAAATGTTAACGATCAACCATTTAGCTCCATAATCCAAACCAAGTAATCAATTTGAAGTCCACGATAAACGCACTGAGACCCAAGCACTAAGAAATTAAAATAATGAAAGCCTTTGTATAAATGTACATTCGATCAGCAAAAATGTGCTTCTTAATGATTAAGGAAACTAAGCAACACCATTAACAAATAATCCTTTTTTCTGTTTCTCTTCTTCTTTTTGTGTATTGCTTTAAAGTTCTAAGACATCTGATTGACACATTACTCAAAGATTATTCGTTTGGATGTTAAGGCCTCAGAGTAACTGTTATCCTTTTCAGACTAAGCTGTTTAAAAGATAGGTTAGAGTAAAAATAAAATTTTAAATTATTTTTTTTAAAAGTCATACTTAATCAACATATTTGACAATGCATTTTGTTCTTTGCCTTAATTGAAATATTTTAAAATTAAATTCCATTGATATTTTTTGCGATGATAGAAGACTCCCAGAATTTAACGTAAATTTATACTGATAAACATTTTTTTTTAAAAATAACATCATCACTTTTCTCGATAGGTACAATTATTACAAAAAAGTTTCCTCTATAATATATTGAAAACTGTTGGAATTAGAAATGTAATAATAACATTGAGAATAAAGCTTAGTATTAAAAGTTAATATCTTTTTTTTTTTTAATTTATGAAAACTCCATAAGCCAAGTGTATGGTCCTGGTTCTGGTTAGCTGCGTTGCTGCATCAATATACTGGCATTACGCAAATGTTGGGGAAGCGATGTTGCCATTCTAACGGCTCCTAGCTGATGCCATGGCAGCCTTGAAGCATGTCAACGGCATGATAATCACTGTTGTTATGTTTGGTGTGGAAACGATATTTAGTGTAGATATTATGTGTGTTGCTGTATCTATTGTGTGAGATATGTGTAACGTATTTGGGTAAAGGAAATTGACGCGTTAGTTTTGTTGCTGTTATGGTTGATAGATTGCCGTTGTACGATATTGTCTGTATAACTTTTGTGTTGCTGAATGTTTTGCTGGAACGTCGTAACTAATGTAACAACAATAGTTGGTGAATAAACTTACATCGTGCAACAAAATGGTTAGTGTTTGATTTATTAGTAACTCTGGCTCGTGGGATGAAGTGGGAGACATAGACCAAACAATTAAAAATCTATCATCAATGGGAAGATAAACAAAAAACAGTAAGATCTTGATCTCGTCACCAAGTCAATGTTTTTCATTAAATCTTTACCACCTTGGGTGACTGTCGACAATGAATATCGACTTGTTGCGCAACTAATGCTGTGTTTTATTGTGCGCAGTGTAATTTGTTTGTTACTTTCGATAATGAATGTATGTAGCGTCAAGAAACTTGTGACGTATTCATGACGTAATTTTAACTATCTGTGACCTAATATCCGGATTGGCTTCGAGGGCACGTTTATCGCCCAAAATTTAGAGTCTGCTTTTTATGTAAGAAGATTTTGATTATTATACTCTAGCGATTTTCGCTATACTTTTTTTTTATAACCATATGATCAACAGCTTGGATGAAAGTTTATGTTGTTATGCGAATGAGAATTGTGTTCGGTTTGATGGAAATTAAAACTTATGAACGAAAACAAGACGATTTGGAAGAGAAAATAAAATCCTTTGAACTTGTCAGTGACAAAATCATGTTAATAACAATTGTGTCATTTACATATTATTGTAGACGGGGTTTTATTGTATATTCCTTGCGTTTCTCAATTGCTTATGGTATCTTAAGTGCATGATGTGTAAACACAAGTGTTAATATTTCAATAATTGACAGAGAAACAAATAGTTGCATGGAAAAGAGCGATACAAAGTATGGGGAAAACCAGAAATAGGTCGTAAAAAAAAAATAATGTTTCGAGAGGAAGCCTTCTTCAGCGATTAAACAACAATTTTAAAAAAATAATAAACACTTAGCTACAATGTAGTGTCCGAGAGGACAGCAATAGGAATTATTATTACATGTCAAAACACATCATTATCCGATTAGGTACACATTGGGACG
Source organism: Omphiscola glabra (assembly GCA_964017045.1). Lineage (NCBI taxonomy): Eukaryota > Metazoa > Mollusca > Gastropoda > Lymnaeidae > Omphiscola > Omphiscola glabra. The sequence continues at coordinate 10,894,413 of OZ024811.1, read as the reverse complement.
ACCCACATATTAATTTGTTCGGTGAATTAACAAATTTTGACTTGATGAGCTGAAACTAAAACCACCTGGAGACTAATGTGATCAAATAAAATAGCTGCCATGTGGGATAATATTACTGGGAGTCATTAAAGGAATTATTGTATGGTACCAGGGGACAAGACTGATTTTACTCCCCCATCCCCACCCCAAACTCTGAAACCCATGTTTTTCATATATTAATGCAATAAAAGCCCATTATGTACCTAAGCTAGTGTGGCACCTTAGGACCTATGCCCCTTTACACTAGCACTGCCCCCCCCCCCACATCTGAAATGACCCTCTCATCCCCACCCGAAATGAAAGAAACAATAGTTCACACAAAATTTGGTACTGTATTAGTAACACAGGGTCGCGGCATTAGGAAGGTTGAGAGCGACTGCTCGAAATTGTATACTCTTGACCAAGTTGTTCGGTTATTGTTTTGTTTTTCTAATCTTCGCATTACCATCACTGGATTATTCGTCTAAGTTTATTTTTATTATTATTATTAGTGGTCCTATATAGCGCGGTACCCCTGCCCAGGGCTGGGCTCATCGTGGTGTACATAAAATATTAGGACATTAAAAAAATAAAATACGTTTATTTAATTAACAAAGAGCTGTATAACAACAAAACATAAACAAATGCACATTTACACCCTCCACTTCTGAACTTTTAAATGTCAAGCAAAGGAAAGCAACCAGAATTGCCTCGTGTATTGGCAATTTGGGGGGGGGGGGGAAATAAGTCGGGATTGTAGCGTTAAAAGAGATGTGTTTTGAGTGAAATTTTGAAGGCATATGCTCGATATATTGCGGATATGTAGTTTACAGCATTACTTAATATACATTTTAAAAAAAAAAGGTAAATACAACGTTACTAGAAATTAGTGATAGGACGATTAATCGGAATCGTATCGGAATAATCGAAATATCGGGATGTTTCCAAAGCATCGGGAATCGGTATCGGAACTGAATAATTCAGACCTGATTCCGTTACCAAAATGATTCTTTGCTGAAAAGTGCGTTGCTGATATGAAAAAGAAAAAAGAAAGCCGATCAACAAGAAACAAGCACTACAAATGCTACAACCACAACAAAGAGTCAACTTTCAGCAGCAAGTATTAAAATTAGAACATAAATATCAAGGTATATAACATTTAAACTGATTGCAAACAATGAGAATCCTCTTAGCTGGTGGAAAGCGAACAAAGAAGAACTTACAAGTCTGGCTCTTCTCTCAAGAAAGTATTTATGTGCTCCGCCTTCTTCAGTAGAGAGCGAGATAATTTTTAATGTAGGTAGCAATATATACTCGCCAAAGAGAAACCAATTAGAACCAACAACTGGAGAGATGCTTATGTTTTTGCACTATAATTTGCGAGTGCTTCAATTTGACTATGATTAAATGCGTATTCTTACTATCAACTGATTGAACTGAATGAAGATTTTCTCATTAAAATGGAATTATTTATATTATTTTGAACTCAATACTACATCTTTGTATTATTAAAATGGAATTATTGATAGATGTGTTTATATAAAACCTTTCCAATACATTGTTATCTAGCATATTGTAAAGCTTCAATAGCAAGTTAATAAACTTTTCTATACAATTCTCAACTTTTATATTAATTAAATATGTTAATACCTGGGCACAGTGATACATCTATGTAATAATTGCCAGGAATCGGAATCGTATCGGGAATCGGGTTAATTGGGTAGAATCGGAATCGTATCGGAATCGTTAAAAATTGTGGTATCGTCCCATCACTACTAGAAATGCAAATAATTTTAAACGTGGTCACGAATTTCATACCACACTTTATGTACAGTACAGATATTATCCTGCATGAACCTTTTTAAAAGGAACTTAAACATATTATTCCGTACAAAGAAAAACAGTTAACATCAAGAATATAATTTTGAAAAAAAGGGTCCTAATGTGTCGAACTGGTGTCTGCTAGCCCCTCTTTCAAGGCGGGATATTCGCTTAAGGCGAGGACCACGGATCAATAGTTGATGATGTGCGCATCATGATCACTTCATGTACGATTCACGTACGCATCACGTAAGCATCATGTACGCATCGTGTACTCATGTACGCATCACGTACGCATAATATAAGCATCGTGTACTCATCATGTACACATCATGTACGCATCATGCATGATCATATCACACTTGACCCAGCCACCTTGTATCTTAGCGTTCCTTCGAGAGAGGCCAACAACCACCACACTGAATGAAGGCTATACACTGCTCATGATAACTTAAGGGGATTCACAATAATTAGCGCTTCATTACATCTTTTTTTTTTTTTGACAAGTAATAATCTTCCCTGTGAATAATACCGCATGAGCAATCTGTCAAATAGAGAATGAAATGTTATATGTTTTTTATTTTAATACTTCATATCAATGGTCTTTTAAATATATAGAATACATTTATAACAGTTTTTGAGCTATACTAGTGTCAATTAAAATCAAGTTCAGCAAACCCACACTGTTACACCGTGTGTCCAGATGTTATTTCATTGTAATACAAAAAAAAATAACAACCAAAGATAATCCTGAAAAATAATTACTACCCCCCGCCCCACCCCAACCATGCCTGAGGGGAATCTATCGCATTTAATACCAGGACAAATTGCCAAACCTTAAGACCATGTAACATGCATTTTGAATGATTTCCTTGCCTAACGCGATGAGATTTCGTGATTACTTGTCATTACAAAAGTCAATAAACTACTTATTACAAGAAAAGTCTTCTTTTGTATACCCATTTTAAAAGGGACATTTCTAGAAAGTCCGCTTTGAGAAGAATCAACAATATCTATTATTGGTGGTTGCTAACTGTGCTGCGTAGTTTATGAAAGTATGCATTTGTCCATGTTAAGCCTACTTAGGTCAACTTCCAATTCAATCACGCGCTGTTGAGCAATTCAAAACTCTGAAACTAACCAACCATAACGAAATAACACTACATGGGTCACGAGGATTGTCTAATTTTTGATAATTTATTTTCATAGCCATGTATTAAAATAAAAAACTCATAATTAAATAAAAATGTTATATTAGCATTTATTTAAATAAAAATACATAATGAGGACTTAGATAGGGTATATAAATAGAACTAAAGTTAAGTCACATCATAGGAAGAAAGAAGAAGCTAATCAAAATGAAGCCATCAATGTATCTCGTGCTAGCATTTCTCTGTCTTTGGGCGACCTCCTTCGTTCATGCTGGTAAATAGGAATTACCTTTTTGTATCAACAGAAACAATGTAAACATATGTACATTAGTTTTAACTGATTTACGACAATACAAACTATTGTAAATAATTTGCATCTTTAAATTGAATTCGCGTAATTATGAATGTTTTTTATACTGTTACTTTATACAGGTACAAATGCTTACAACGAGATAGAACTTAGTAAGGATTCAGTTTCCGAAGCTGCAGACATTCTAGGGCCAGAAGAAAACTACGCTAAAAGGTGAACTCTTAATTGGTGCATGGTTGCTGTTGCTTGAGATCTGAAAATATTCTTTACATTAGGAAAGGTGTTGGACATATTTACAGACTTGTTAGAGATGGCCTGTATAACCGGTAATGGTTAAAGTAAACATGTTGGGTGGAGACATACTTATAATTAGGACTGCAAGCGTACACATACACAATTAACTAAGTATTAGAACAATAGAAAACATTTTATATACTTATATTAATATGTATATATATCTATATATATAAGGCATCCTTTCATCTTCGTGAGAAGATGCTGTAGCTTTTGACACTTCATCAAAAGTATTAGAGGCCAAATCTTGAAATAGCAGTGTCATCTACATATCTTGTCGGAGAACCTTAAGTCTCGGTTAAAATTAACTTACGTAACGATATTTTTGGTGCAAGAGGGCTCCGTTTCGCACACCTTATGTCCATTTGACTACTTCTCCCGCTGGAATGGTGCTCAGCTTTAGTCGTCCCTTACTTGATTTTTATTTCGGCATTCAACATGTTCATCGTGCAACATCTATGTTGTTCTTTCTTCTAATCCTAAGATAACCTAGGCAATTTCGATCTTTACTTGAGATATGTTTATTTGTTAAAGTGAGTAATATTTGCTCAATTTGTCAGCCCCACCCACTCAACCTGCAAATTTGATCCCATGGCCAAACTTAGTTAATTTGTTTGAAAATGACCAGGATGCATTAAATCACCAGCAGTGTGTATGAGTATGTGTTTCACGGTGCTCTATATATTTCACGTGCCAGCACTATTAGAAAATCTAATTGTTTCAAAGTCATAGAGCATATGGGACATCATCTGTAATTTTAATGTCAGAGAGCGTCTTATCTTAGATGAGTTGCCGCACAAGGTCAACAAATCCAATCCAATGGGGTTAAATATGATGTTTCTGCACGTCTAACCATTTTTTTTAAAATTTGGTATTGAACTCCAGTCCACTAATCTGGAATAGATATATATTTCCTATATCATGTGATAGCATAATTACTTGTTAAAGACCATTATAACATAACAGGCAAAATATTAAAAAAGAGGTTCCAAGATGGCATAGTAAAATGTCCTCATTAAGAAAAGTAAGAAGCATGAGATTAAACTATTTTATTTGACTAGTTCATTTTCTGCCAACAGAAACCTTCCACCTGGCATGGTAGGATCTCTTTTAGGCAGAGCTCTTGGTTAATCTCATTTTCAGGTAAGAATATGTACCACAACAATTATTATATGCCTACTTCCCAAAAAAAGATTATCAATACAAATAATTCTCGAGGTTTGAAACAATTGCAGGTTAAATAGTGTGTTCAATATCTCACCCAAAAAAAAAGGCAGTCCGTCCAGAGAATGGCGATTTTCCTTTTCAAACGAAGCAATTTTACAAAAGAAATAATTGCAACCATCTCTACATTCTATCATCACATTTTACTTAGTCCAGGATAAGGAGGCAGAAGGAGACGATGACATATATCAAGAGCGACAAAGTCTCTCAAATGAAAGTGAGGAGGGATTGTTTGGGGATGGGAGTTCAGAATTTAGCAACTAGGAATGCAGCGATGCTATTTGACGTATACTTCAATTGAGTTTTGCATCATTCTATACTTAATCTGGAAACAGAAGAGATTATATATTAGAAATGATTGTTTTGTGCGTAAATATGTATCAGCAACAGTGCAGTCGCTTGAGGGGTCTGTCAATACAGACGTAAGCAGCAAAAGAAGAAGAAAAAAAGTTGTAATGTGAAAAAATAAGAATTATGAATGAACGCAGTTAGTGCAAAACCAAAAAAAAAAAAATTTCGGTAGTGACGTGTCTCCTCCTATCAGGTTTGCACCGCTGTTACGACTCAATGGTACATATGTGTTGTATTGTATTATTTCTAGTGATAGTAATGGGTCTTCCAGTACACAGCTATAAGTACAAAGTTCGAGACTTAGTTAAGTTGTATTTCGGCTCAATCACGTGCCACAAGACAATACAAATAGAGTATCATAGGGTTGCTGTCAGTCGCAAGTTTTTTATACTTTTTTTTTTAAAAGGGCTAATGACCAGGCCTACTAATAGTTATTTTGCAAAAAAAAAATTAATTTCCCCATGTCACAAAACCAATTTATAGTATTTTTTTAATTTAAATTAATAATTAAATATTCTTCTAATCTTCTAAGTATAAAAATGTGAATTATTCTCATAATTTCTAGTTTTGAAGCGAATATTGGAATATCTCCAGATAACCAGCGTATTTACGTTACCCTGATTCCGAATGACAAACAGTTTTGTTGTTGCTTTCTTGATATTGAGACGCTGTAGCAAATATCAAATAATTAGCTAAACATCGAATTTGTTTGTAAATTCTGACATTGACCTTTTTTTATATTCTTAGTTAACCAAAGAGGAGAACAGACTTGATGTGGAAATAGCAAAGGCTACGATATTCCCCACAATGCAATTTTAAAGATGTGACATCTTGAATTTTATATTTAAATCTTAAGGAAAAAAAAAAGAAATTTTGTTTAAAATTAGCAAACTCTGATAGTATGTTGAAATGTTTACTGAGAAAATTAATGTCAATTTAATGTTATAAAAATGTGGGTAATGTTCTAAGCCAAGTTATTGTTTCAGAATAAACGTTTGTATCTTACATTTGTTCTTTTAGTTTGAAATGTCCTCCTTTTAATATAGTATATCCTCCGTTTCAGAACTTGTAAAAATAAAAATGTCATTTTTTTTTCATTTACAGTAAATGGAAACCCTAGCTACATATGTTTACTATAAAACAATTTGACCAAATGTAATCCTTAACAAGCCAGTAGTATCGAAGCTTAACTTTGATCATTTCCCCATAGACTCAGAAGAAAAGAGACGCGTTAATATATAAATTAAATGAACTACGATGAATTTATTGTCTCTTTTATTTTTTATTCCTGTGAACAGCTATAGAAACCGTAAAAAATCCTATACGGCCGTATCAAATTGTAAATATCACATAAAGATAACGTGTGTTTGCTTGTAAATATCCACTAAATCTTCCCACGGGTTTAACACGATTTCTGATTCAGTGCCATTTAAATTAATCTTTTAGTTGATTTCCTGCGTCATTTTAACATTATAACCTCTAAAACTTGTAGTGATCGAATATCTGATAGATTAGTTATATAATTAATATAAATATGATCACAGTGTCTTTAGAACAAAAAACCCAGACATAATTTATTAATACAAATGTGAAAACATTGTCTTAAGGAATACATGGATAAAATTTGACAATTTGCAGTTGGACACATTGTATTAAAAATGGACAAAGCTTATAGATCTAAATGTTGACACAAAGAATTAAGAATAAATGATTTTTCCACATATAACTTACCAAGGTTTTAAATCACAATTTGGTTTGCAACTGCAAAAGTATGGACCCTCTGAATTTAACAAAATAAATGTTAATTTAATATATAAATAAACACAAACATATATATGCTGGGTGCTGAGTGCCGAGTGGTCTAAAATGAGCAAATCTCAAGATAAAGGTATGGAGTTCAATCACCACCACAGCCCGTTCAAGCAAAAACACCAGCTCCCCGGAAAAAGCAAAGGAAACTCTTAATTCAAACCCGAAGATGGAGTCCCGAAAGGTGAATACCATTGATACAATGAAACATTCCGATAGGTACCAATCTGTATCATCAAAATGATTCTCCAGCAGCGTGGAGAGAGGCGATTTGCTGTATCAGCTCATAATCCTAGAAATATAATCCCAGGCCTTGTGGATTTCTTCCTGCTAACTCCACACCTTCGTTACTTCACGAGGGACATATGCCAAGAAAACAAAACATATATATTTATATATTTATATGCTGTTCTTCGGAGATTAGGGAATGTCTGGTTGACTTATAAATAGTGGCGAATAGTCGTCAATTTATATTGACATCCTGCATGTCAGCCTTTAAACCAGACGCCTACAGGCATTCCTATATCCTAACTGCTTACCTTGAAAGAAGAGACCAAGAAAATTTCCCATGGAGAGTCCTGCATCATAACAGTGGCTCTCTATTGATTAATAAAATAGTTGTCATCACATGTATTTAACGATAAATGAGCAAGGGGGCGATTTCAGGTGGAAGTGTGTATTGTTTGTGAGGTTTGTAAGCGTTAAAGATTAATTGATGTTAACGCTTGGAAAGAAACATTACTAGTACTAGTCAATATTGGGTCTATCAATATATTCAATTGTTTATAGTTATTAATGATTAATTTCTAAGTCATTAATTGACGTATGTGTTGTCTTTGTTGTATTCCTCAACGTCTGAATACTGATCTATCACAGAGAGGAGCAGCCCCGCATTAACCAACACCAACACCACTTGGTACGCGACGGGCCATACCTCACACCACCATCTATGACATTAGTCACTTCCGAAAAAATTCAACCTTTTTACCTTAGTTCAGCCGTCAACCATGACGTTATCTCTTTGCCAGCTTTTTTTTTTTTTTTATGACTCAATACACTTAATATAAAACATATTAAGTAGGGGCAGGATGGTAAAAAGGAAGCAGCCACACCAGAGGAAAGAAATATGTAAGATATGGATTTTTAAAAAAATCAAATCAATTTTATTTCAAAAATACAGATCCAATTTACTACATTTATTGAACTATACTTGTTTCAGACAGCACGGTGTCTCCTTGCAAACAATTAACAACACAAAACAAGCCCAGTTAACTCACTGCTCATGGTGAATGCATCGTGTGTCTTGATGTTGTTTCATTGCACTGAACACAAAACAACAACTACACAAAGCACATTATAAAAAAGAATGCATACATAGGAGTAATTTTTTGTATATAGCTAGAAATAAAGTACAGCCTAATAATTGGAAGAAACAAATAAAGCTAATCAACATGAAGCCATAAATGTATCTCGTGCTAGCATTTCTCTGTCTGTTGGCGACCTCCTTCGTTCATGGTTGAAAATATTAATGCCGCTTTTTTGTATCAACAGTAACAATGTAGAAAGTTGTAAATAATTTTAACTGTTTCATTACAATAAAATAATATTATAACTGATACGTATCTAAAACTTAATAAACATAATTATGAAGGTTTTACGCAGGTACAAATGCTTATACCACTATAGAACTTGTAAAGCATTCAATTTCAAAAGATGCACAGTTTCCTGTAGACAGAAGAAAACTTCGCCAAAATGTGAACATATTCTTGTTGCAGTGTTGCTCATGATCTTAGATCTCATTATATTTGTCACTTGAGGGGAAAAAAATGGGGGTGGCGATATACATACTTGTTATAAATAGCCTGGATAACGAGTAACGGTTAAAGTAAAAAGGTTTTGTGAAGAAATAATTATAATTAGCAGGGTAATGTGTATAAATAAATACACAAATGACTACGTTTTAGAAAAATAGAAAACATTGGCTATAATAGATAAGGCATCTTTCATATTTGCAAGACGATGAATTCGGATTAGATTTTGACACTTTATTAAATGGCTTAGAAGGCCGACAATGGAATTTAAGGCTCGGCTTCACTTCTGGATAGAGAACCTTGATCCTTGGTTAAAAATGGCTTCTTCATACTCTTTTTTGTTCTTTTGCAAGATCTTTGTTTGGCGAATCTTTTGTCTGTTTGACTCTTTCATGCACTGCGGTTCACTAGCTGGAAATGTGATCAGCTTTGATCACTCATTTGTTGATTCCTATGTTTGGCTTTCCTCGCGTTCATTTTGCAATATATATATTCATATATATTTGACCATTTCATTTTAAGCCCACAGAAACCTTCCACCGGGCACGTTAGGAGCTCTTTTAGGCAGAGATCTTGTGAAATCTCCTTTTTAAGATAAGAAAATATACAGTAAATATTATTTACAAATCTACATTCAGTACTGTATCGAAATCACAAAACTCTCCCGTGTCTCGCAGTCTCTAGTTCGATCCCTTCCTAGGTCAATCGGCTTTGTTTAAAGCCTTTCTTAGAGACTTGTCCAGAAGGGGGTTACGCGTTGTAGTTGTGCCTAGACCCATCTCATAAGATCTGAACAATTCTAATCCTAGAAACTATAGACTGTGTTTACTTGTAGTCAAGGTCAAAGGTAAACAATATGTAATTAAACCAAACCCATCGTCACCGAACCTGGAACCCAGAGTTCATGTACGGGTTTAACGATGTAAACAAGACGCCTATTTCTAACACTTTGAGAACCTTACCTGATAATTCCTAACAAGGAAAATATTGGTAAGAAAGAGGAAAGCCAAATAATACATGGACACAGAGCTAAAGGCAGACACGCAAAGTTTTGTACATGGACACAAGAGCTAAAGGCATACACACAAAGTATTGTACATGAACACAAGAGCTAAAGGCAGACACACAAAGTATTGTACATGAACACAAGAGCTAAAGGCAGACACACAAAGTAATGTACATGGACACAAGAGCTAAAGGCATACACGCAAAGTTTTGTACATGGACACAAGAGCTAAAGGCATACACACAAAGTTGTGTACATGGACACAAGAGCTAAAGGCAGACACACAAAGTTTTGTACATGGACACAAGAGCTAAAGGCATACACACAAAGTTTTGTACATGGACACAAGAGCTAAAGGCATACACACAAAGTATTGTACATGTGACACAAGAGCTAAAGGCAGACACACAAAGTAATGTACATGGACACAAGAGCTAAAGGCAGACACACACAGTTCTGTACATGAACACAAGAGCTAAAGGCAAACACACAAAGTTTTGTACATGAACACAAGAGCTAAAGGCAGACACACAAAGTTTTGTACATGAACACAAGAGCTAAAGGCAAACACACAAAGTTGTGTACATGAACACAAGAGCTAAAGTGAATTCAGACGAGAAGACAAAATTTTTCAACATCGTCACATGACGGACGATGTCCATAAACAGGATGCCCCCTTAAGTTATCATGAGCAGTGCAATGGTTGATGACCTCTCACAAAGGATCGCTCACACATGTGGTCTAGAGACTTTTGACCTGTGTGTGTAGATGAAGCGTTAGTCCGAAGCTAATCATCCTACGCCGCCGCTGGAACCGAATTACCCCCTTGACAAAAGGGTTTATGAAACGCAAATCCTAGACCCGCTGACCTTGTTTTGTGAAATTATGCCAAAAAATATCTGTAATGTATTGAAGATATAGTATCAAACCCAAAGCTCCGTTTATTTATTTGTGTATTTATGAATGTTGATTTTTTTTCCACATTTTACATTTTGTTAAAGTTAAAGGAAATCTTAAATTTTACTTTAACTATAGACTTATAACCACGTGATACAAATGCTATGATCTGAAAAAGGTTTTTACAAATAACGACTCGAATATAAATACTAGTTGAAAAGGTAGTGTTAATTATTTCTGATAACATAAATTGACTGCAGGATGAAAAAGTAGTTTGCGACAACCGTTTTCATAAATTGACTGCAAAATAAAATAATAAAACATATATAGTTTGATTATTTTAATGTTTGCTAAACAAGTCTTCTTGTCAACACGTTTTTTTTTTTGTTGCATCCATTTTTTTGGTATTCTCATACTTTGTTTGACTTATTTCGACATGTCTTGATTGCTGTCGCTCCACTTTATTATCACAATACATTTAATGGTCTTTGGTAGTACTGCCCCCACATTGCATTTATGTTATTTGATCACATTAGTTTCATCATGTACCAGAATTTCTTCAACCGGATACCTTTCAAGCGGTTTTCATAATGTAAGATAATTAATTCAGAAGTGTGCAACCCCAACAAGTTAGTTTGCGGACCGTCACAATATGTTCCTACACAGATAATCAATTGATTTGACATTATTGCTGTCCTCTTGGAACTATTTATTGAAACCAAGTGTTTATTTTATTTTATACTTTATTTACCGCTTTTTTTTTCTCCACAACGCTTTAAATATTTGTTGTGACTTTTTTCTAGTTTTCCTCTACTTTTTGGGGGCCTCATTTCCATGTCATAATTTGTTTCTCTGTCAATTATTCAAATAATAACACTTGTGTCTACACACGATGCCCTTAAGATAACATAAACAATTGAGAAACTCAAGAGGTACACAATGAAAACCCGCCCACAGTATGAACATAGCAACATTTTTACTAAAGTTATATCCATGTATCGACTAATCTTGAACTCGATCTGTTTTCTAGTGACCCCATTTCTCTGTTGGGTTTAAGATTTCCTTTAACTTTAACGAAATGTAAAATTTGGAAAAGAAATCAACATTGCTAAATGCACAAATAAATAAAAACAGAGCTTTGGGTTTGATACTATATCTTCAGTACATTACAGATATTATCTGGCATAATTTCACAAAACAAGTTCAGCGGGTATATGATTTGCGTCTCATAAACCCTTTTGTCAAGGGGGAAATTCGGTTCCAGCGGCGGCGTCGGATGATTAGCTTCGGACTAACGCTTCATCTACACACACAGGTCAATAGTCTCTCGACCACATGTGTGAGCGATCCTTTGTTAGAGGTCATCAACCAATGCACGGCTCATGGTAACTTAAGGGGGCACTCAGCTAGCGCTGTGCACTTGCCAAGTGCTCTCCACTATTTTTTTGGCAAATATCCAAACTCACAGACCAAGTTTTCATTATTTTAATTTCGTCTAGTCAATTTGTATTGCCGTCCTTTCTAATTCACCGCAGACACATGTAGACATATTATCTAACTTGTACATCGTCACACACAGAACATTACTGGGACAAAAAACAACAACAATCCAGCACAAGCAATAATTAATAATACAATATAACATAAACATTAATGAATTGTCAAAGCATTCAACAAAATTACGCCAGAACCAAGAATGGCAGGAAAAGAAAGAATTATTTTAAAAAAGAAAGAAAATAAAGCTGAAACAAAAATTCTCAAAGATTCAAAATGTTGCCTTTCTTAAGCTGGACATTAGTACCTTATTATAAATATCTCTTTTTTAATTGTTTTAAGTGATATAACTTCCAGTTTTGAGGGCGATGGTCATTTAAACTAAATAATTGCCGTCGTATATCTTCAAAGAACAAACGTTAACAAGACATACACCTTTAATGTATGTGAAAATTACCATCTGTAGCCATAAGAAAACCAGAGATGAAATGTAACATATTTAAAAACAAAAATCATATTGATAGAAGTTTTAAAACAGATTTTACGTTTATCCAATTTTTGTAACTATGATGGTGCAAAAAAAAAAGTTCACAAAATAAGTTCAGTAAACTCGCAATGCTTGAGGAAGATGCATCGTGTGGCTTGATGTATATCATTGTATCATGGTACAACCAAAAAACAACAGAAAGAATAACAATGGCATAAAGATATATTTTGTAAACAAAATATTATGCAACGGTACACTAACAAGCCTACTTTGAATCTTTCGTATTTAACTTTAAGGAACAAAACGCAAGATCAAGACATCATGGACCGTTGCATAAGGGAAGTGTAATAATCTTGGCAAACGATTGGAGACGTCGGGTTTAAGTGTTATTGCTAAACTTCTTAAACTACATTATAACAAAATTCTTCTTTTGTTCAACCATTGTAAAATGTTTCATCCTACCCAGTCCCCTTGGAGAAGAATCATCACTGTCTATTTTTAAGAGCTTCTAGCTAAAAGACTGTGCTGCGCAGTTTAGAAAAGCATTTGTTAATGTTAAGCAAACTTAAGTCTACTCCTAATTTAATCACGTGCTGGCGAGCAATTCAAAACTCGGATCTAACCAACCAAAAATAAAAAACACTACAGGGGTAGTGAAGTTTACTCTTGCTTTAAATAATTTATTATTATAGCTTTTTTTTTTAAAATGCACATAATTTAATCACAATATCTTTAAAGCAGTTTTATAAAAAAAAGAATGCACAAATAGGAGTATTTTTACATATAAATAGAACTAAAGGAAAGCCACATCATAGGAAGAAAGAAGAAGTTAATCAACATGAAGCCATCAATGTATCTAGTGCTAGCATTTCTTTGTCTTTGGGCGACCTCCTTCGTTCATGCTGGTAAGTAGGAATTACGCTTTTTGTATCAACAAACACAATGTAAACATATGTATGTCATATTTAAATGAGTCGATACATTTAAAAGAGTTTTATAAATTATAAATATTTTTAAACTGAAAAAACGTAATTTTGAAAGTTTTATACTGTTACTCTATACAGGTACAAATGCTGATAACGCGATAGAACTTGTTAAGGAATCAATTTCTGATAATGCAGAGCTTCTGGAGCCAAAAGACAACGCCGCCAAGAGGTGAACTTATTCTTGTTGCAGGATTGCGTGTGATCTTAAATATGATTAGATTCTTAACATTAAGAAAAGGGGATGGGCGCAATTACAGCCTTACTATAAATAGCCGGACATATATATAGATCCTTCATTCTTGATTAAAATGGTTTCAGTCATGCTGTTTTAGTTGCCATTGCTTCGTTTTTCGCATTGTACGTAACTCCCGCGTACAATTCTGTTCGCTAGCTGCAAATTGGCAACAGTTTTATCTCCCATTAGTTAATTTCTATGTTTGCTTTCCTCCCTCTCATTTTGCATTATATTTACATATATATATATATATATATATATTATGTTATTTTTTAATGTCATGATTATGTTTGCTAATATATCTGTGTATGGCTTGGTGAGCCCAGTCCTATATAAGACCCTTAATAATAATACTTAAAAAAAATAATATATATATATATTGTTGTTTAAATATTTAAAAATAAGTGTTACTCCTCCGCATTTGGAAAAGTCAAATTAATATAAAAATTATCTTAAGCTATAGATTGAAATATCGATAAATTATTTTGAAAATGTATTAATTGACCAGTTCATTTTCTGCCTACAGAAACCTTCCACCTGGCATGGTAGGATCTCTTTTAGGCAGAGCTCTTGGTTAATCTCCTTTTCAGGTAAGAAAACGTACCACGACTATCATTAAACGGTGATTATCAAAACATATAATTCTCGTGTTATAAAGTCTTTGAATAATGATAATTTTATGATAGTGTTTGAGTTCGCACTGGCCAAAAAGTACTGTGCTAGAATCAATTTCGAGATATTCATAATATAAGCCCATACGGAAATGATACAATTAACACCGAACTCACTGCACCAGACCCCCAAGATAGAGGGACAGAAATTATAATATTAATTAAAACAATATCGTGGGGGACAAACTATTTAGCAGCTTGGGAATTGACAAAGTCCTTTTATTATTGCTCTAAAAATAATTTAACAGTCAATATCTCAAACCAAGAATGTAATGTATCAGTATTCTTGAACAATCAAGCAATATTTTCAGAGTCATTTATTTTAGATTGAAAGGAAAATGTGAGAAAATTAGTAAATACGTCTTGAATGTTTGCTCACCTGGGGCAGTGGTTGGCAGCTCATTGCACCGAAGCCACACAGTGGTTGGCAGCTCATTGCACCGAAGCCACACAGTGGTTGGCAGCTCATTGCACCGAAGCCACACCGTGGTTGGCAGCTCATTGCACCGAAGCCACACAGTGGTTGGCAGCTCATTGCACTGAAGCCACACAGTGGTTGGCAGCTCATTGCACCGAAGCCACACAGTGGTTGGCAACTCATTGCACCGAAGCAACATAGTGGTTTGCAACTCATTGCACCGAAGCAACATAGTGGTTGGCAACTCATTGCACCGAAGCAACACAGTGGTTGGCAACTCATTGCACTGAAGCAACATAGGGGTTGGCAACTCATTGCACCGAAGCAACACAGTGGTTGGCAACTCTTTGCACCGAAGCAACATAGTGGTTGGCAACTCTTTGCACCGAAGCAACATAGTGGTTGGCAACTCTTTGCACCGAAGCAACACAGTGGTTGGCAACTCATTGCACCGAAGCAACACAGTGGTTGGCAGCTCATTGCACCGAAGCCACACAGTGGTTGGCAACTCTTTGCACCGAAGCCACACAGTGGTTGGCAACTCTTTGCACCGAAGCCACACAGTGGTTGGCAACTCTTTGCACCGAAGCCACACAGTGGTTGGCAACTCTTTGCACCGAAGCCACACAGTGGTTGGCAGCTCATTGCGCCGAAGCAACACAGTGGTTGGCAACTCTTTGCACCGAAGCAACACAGTGGTTGGCAGCTCATTGCGCCGAAGCAACATATTGGTTGGCAACTCATTGCACCGAAGCAACACAGTGGTTGGCAACTCATTGCACCGAAGCCACACAGTGGTTGGCAACTCCTTGCACCGAAGCAACATAGTGTTTGGCAACTCTTTGCACCGAAGCAACATAGTGGTTGGCAGCTCATTGCGCCGAAGCAACATAGTGGTTGGCAGCTCATTGCACCGAAGCCACACAGTGTTTGGCAACTCTTTGCACCGAAGCAACATAGTGTTTGGCAACTCTTTGCACCGAAGCAACATAGTGGTTGGCAACTCATTGCGCCGAAGCAACACAGTGGTTGGCAAGTCATTGCACCGAAGCCACACAGTGTTTGGCAACTCTTTGCACCGAAGCAACATAGTGTTTGGCAACTCTTTGCACCGAAGCAACATAGTGGTTGGCAGCTCATTGCGCCGAAGCAACATATGAGTTTGTGAAGGAATAAGCACGTTTCTTTTTTTCACCTTAATTTAGAATAACATACGTCCCATTAAATAAGTAAATGGGAGACATAATTTTTAAACAAGTTTTCTCATTATAAGCATTTATCAGACAGTTTCATTTCCTAAATATAAGTGTAAATCCTTGAACAATTTAATTGTGTGCCTTAAATTGAAAAAAAAAACAGAATGTTTTTTGCAAATCAAAGGAATTTTGGCGATCTAGATAACTTGATTTTTACACAACAGTAACGTCTATTTTTTGGCTTTATATTGTTAAGTGGTTTAATTGAGAATGATGATTGAAAGCCGCGTGCAAAGGGCTAATGTTACAATATTTTTATACATGTTAGATCGTACAGCAAAGGACTAATTCAAATTATTTATTAAGAGGTATTTACGGTTCAATTACGTAATGAAGTGAAGGTTTACGGATTAAACTGAAAGTAAATGAGATGACCCTTAAGTTACCCGCGACCTTTAGGTTCTACTTGAATTTAAGGCACCCCGCGACTTTTAGTGTCAAGCCAAATTTTAGGGTCCTCACGACAGGATATACATTTTTTTTTTTTTTGAAACTAGTAATGGAGACTTTATTTATTAATGTATCCGTAATAATGGGATTTGTGGCCGAGTGCTCTAAACTGGGCCAGGCTTAAGTTCTTGGTCTGGAGTTGAAGCCCCACCTAATCCCAGCCCTTGTGATTTCGTCCTGTGAAGTCTACACCATAGTGACCAGATTACGTGTGGATGCCAGCAAAATAAATAGAAAAAATAATAATTTATGACACATTCAGTTTACTTGATGTTTGATTTTCTGCCATATCATGAATTTTTTGTTTTTGTATTTGAGCTTGTGAGTACTTTTTATAAGGCTTTTTCAGCCTCATTGTGTAGAATAAATTACTTCTATGTTGTTATATTTAAATATGTTTGCATCGAATAGTGTAAGATTTACCGACTGTCTTTATGTTTTGGAAGGTTATCGATCGTGCTCAGTTCCAATGCTTTTGGTAGATACAAAAATTGCTCGTTATACAATTTACTTTATCTAGGAAGAGATGGAGACGATGGCAGATATCAAAAGTAACAAAGTTTCCAATGGGAACATTAGGTGACTGGTTAAGGGAAGACGTTCAGAATTTATAAACTCTAAATACAGCCATGCAATTTTTTTTGCTGCCATCCGTCTGTCACAAGGTTACGATGGTGTGGTTTTTCGCAAAACGAAATCTGCAAGGCTTGGGATTATTCTTCTTGGATTACAAGCTGGTTCTCAAAAGCAAAAATCGCCTCTCTCCACACCGCTGGGTAAACCCACGGGAACATCATGCGGATGATACAGTTTGGCACTAGTGGTGTCGCAGGAGTTGTCGGAATATTTCAGTGTATCAACATTATCCCCATTCGGGACTCCATCTCCGGGTTTGAATTCAGAGTTTCCTTCTCTTCGAGGAGTTGCCGTCCAAGGTTAACGAGTCCCATCCACCCGGGGTCGGGTGGTGTTTTTGCTTGAATGGGCTTTGGTCGGGATTGAACTACAGACCATAGACATTCAATCTGCTCAGTTTAGACCACTCAGCCACCCAGCAAATAGATGTGTAACTTATTTAAGTTTTGAAGCTTTCTATACCTTTTGCGGGTAAATCAGAAAGGATGCTTTTGTAAATTATAACTTCTGACGTGGGCATTAATGAGCAACATTTCAGTCACGTATAGTCTGTCAAACCTGAAGTAAACGAGAAAAGAATTGAATTAACTTATTGGTGTTAAAAATTAAAATACAAAAAGTATACATTTTTTAAGGTAATTAATTTCCCAAGCTCATTTCCATCTTTGTTTTTTATTATTATAACTTTATTTTTTTCTTATTTATAAAATTATAATATTCCCCATAACTTCTAATTTGTACTCAGTTTATTTAAGTAATAGTATTGTCAAATAACACCAACTTGAGTCGTTTGATCTTGATATGGAGATCGGGTAAAATAATAAAGTAATGTGCATACCATCAACATATTTTTGAAAGTTTTGACATGTATTTTGTTATACTCTTAGTTGACCAGACCAAAGTTGAGAACAGACTTGATGTGGAAACAGTGAAGGCGAGGATGTTCATACAAATCAAGTTTAAGAATATGACATCTTCAATTTCTAGAGTTACCGCTTAATAATAAAAGACATTTTGTAAAAAATAGCACCTTTTGAGAAGTCTTTTTTAATGCTTAATTGGAAAATTAATGTCAATGTAATGCTATAAAAATGTTTGTAATGTTTTAGGCGAAGTTATTGTTTTATATCAAAAAAATATCTTATAATATAAATTTCAATTTCTTCTTTCATTTTGAAATGTCCTACTTTTAAAATAAAATACAATCATTTTAAGACCTAAAAAAAGGAAAAGTTCACCATTTTCTTGTGTTCATATAGAAACCCTAACCTAGATTCTGTTCACCTATAAAAATATTCGGCAAAATGTATCTTACTCGTGCAAATAGGAATTTAGCTTCCTTATGATCATTCAACCACTTACACAGAACGAAAGACTCACGATAATAATATAGATTTTGTGATCTGCTATAATATTTATTTGTCGTTATTTCTGTCTAAATCCTCTTCAAACGGATTACAAACATTTTTTGCTACACATTTCGTAAACGGAAAGTAAAGATTTGTGTAAATAACCCATATAGCTAAATAGGATTTTGCTCGTTAACATCTACTAAACCTATTCATGGTTTTATCGGTTACTAAATCTCATCCATTGAAATCAAGTCACTTACACTATTTCATGCATCATTCTTAGTATATACATGTAATCTGATTAGTCTTTAATGATCGTATATCTCCTACACGTAAAAACAAAAGTTACAAAAAATACAAATTGGATATGAAACAGAATTGTGGACATATTTATAAACAAAAATGCGGTCATAATTTAGAAACATAAATGTTTGCACAGTGTATTAAAAACAAACATGTACATAATTTATAAAAATAAATGTTGACATACTGTAATAAAAACAAGCATGGACATAATTTATGTGCAAACATTGGTTTAATTATGGAAAATAAATATATGTATCTTAAAGTCGAAACGGGGAGTTAAGAACTAGTTGCGAGGTGGAAACCCACTGTAGAATCCCTCTTAGAGGGCGTCCGATGCTTTCCCCGGACGGGTGGGGGGAGAAATTAGGACGTTAATTTACCTTCCCGGCCCCTAGGAGAGTGGACTGCGGACGCTTGAAACACAGCGTCTTCGGTCGACCAGATGTCTCCGGGCGGGGGGGGGCCTCCATCAGCGGACTCGATCGAGCAGTTGCTGGTGGGGGCGTCCAACGCCCGGGGAGGTCTCTGACGTCTTCCCGCACGGCCCGACGCCGGGGACACCCGGCGGCTGGCGGGTGTGGGTGGACGCCAGGGAGGGCATTAGTAGCACAAGCTGGACGGCCCGCTGACGCCATTTCCTAATGAGATATTCCAGTTAAGAAAACTAATTGTTTTTACATAAATATATCAATGTTTAAAATCATTTTTAGTTTCAGTGAGATATCGAGAGAATTGAAAGTTTAACAGAAATTTGTTAATGTATGATAGAAGTGTGAATGGGGGAAAATAAAAATATGTATCTTAAAGTCGAAACGGGGAGTTAAGAACACTAATTGTTTTTACATATATATATCAATGTCTTATTTCATTTTTAGTTTTAGTGAGATATCGTGAGAATTGAAAGTTTAACAGAGATTTGTTAATGTATGAGAGAAGTGTGAATGTGGAAAAAATAATAATAAAAGATATTATTTAAAATAAAGACAATGGGAAATGCATGGGACAGAGCTAAATTCATAGAAGAAAGAGAATAGCAGGAGACTATGGGCAATTCTAGAAATAATAGAATGCTTGAGGTAATATAGAATGAGGATGGACGGGAGATGCAGGAGAGAAAAGTAAATGCATGAAATAATGAGGGATTGGGTTGCTGGAGAAGTTAAAGAGCATATTTAAAATATTGTTTTTTTATTTTTCAAAATATGTTACATCGTAATAATTTTTTTCTAACTTAAATGTGTTGATTGGTCTAAAAATAGATTGCAGTGGCTTTTTATGACTGATTGTATAGTTCACACAGTCTAGTACCACTAAATGACAAGGTCAAATTAAAAAAAAAATTGTTGTCAAAAGACATACTCTAGTAGTTCCAGAAATTATCCATATCACAACAATTTTGTGTAAGGTCACTCTCAACGGACTGGTAAGGATTGTGGATTTATTCAATGACCAAGTTGATTTAAGTTAAATAAAAGAGAGAAGGTCTGGGGTTAAGATGATTTAGTGATTTTTATTATGTACTTTTATAGGATTTAAGGCCTTTTTGGGGGTTTTAAAATGCTCGCAAAAGAACAATACGACTCTAAGGATTGATGAACAATATATACCACAACAAAACGATGTCAAAGCTATTGAATATAGATATAAACATTTAATGTGATATTATTGTTCAGACAGAATTAAAAAGCATTTACAAATTAAGTTAACTTTACTTCAAATGCCTTACATAAGACAATGCTGATATGATATCTTATGTTTGAATAATTATGCTGAAGATCTCAAACACACCATGAAAACTTCTTAACGGCCACTAGCCAAAATATTAGCTGGAATCTATGACCCATTCTTGCTTAGATGCTAGGGCGAGCCTTTTGGAAAATTTTCAGCTGTATGTTTGACCAGGAAAACTTATTAAGGATAATTTCGAATTCTTATGGAGAAATGACGCGCAGGTTGATACACGAATTTGGACTCGTACATTCATTTTAAGTGGACATAGGTGTCAGACAAGGATTTCTCGTGACCCTTTCTTTCATCATAACCATTGACTGGATAATGAAAAAAAAAGCAAACAGACAATAAAAGGAACGGTATAATGTGGCAATATTGGAAACAATGAAATCAATTAGATTTTCAGATGTGATTGCACTTCTGTCCCACAAACAGCAACAAATGCAGGAAAGACACAAGGTTTAGCCGCAACAAAGCCGACTCTAAACACAAAAATCGCAATTTGTTTTTTAAACACCATGTCAAAAAAATCCAAATGTATAGAACCAAAAGTTGAAGAACAACAGCGAGTACCACGCAGAAATTTCATACAAAGAATCGCCTTACTAAGTTAATGGACATCATATTGCAAGACACCAAACCAAACAAAGATTTACTGGAAATGACATACCAAAAGCTTATTGCTGAAGATATCATAAGGAAAAGATGGAGTTGGATAAGGAACATGCTTCGTAAACACCCAAAAATCGTCACCAGAAAGTTCGTAACAAAGAAACCATGAAAGAACAATTGAGTTAGGCCTAAGAATACATGTCATTATGAACTAGAGTCAGTAGGCCTAAGAATACATGTCAATTTAAGATAGAGGCAGTAGGACTAAGAACACATGTCATTACGAGATAGAGGCAGTAGGCCTAAGAATACATGTCAATATAAGATAGAGGCAGTAGGACTAAGAACACATGTCATTACGAGATAGAGGCAGTAGGCCTAAAATACATGTCATTACGAGCTAGAGGCAGTAGGCCTAAGAACACATGTCATTACGAGCTAGAGGGAGTAGGCCTAAGAATACATGTCATTACGAGCTAGATGGAGTAGGCCTAAGAATACATGTCAATACGAGATAGAGGTAGTAGGCCTAAGAACACATGTCATTACGAGCTAGACGGAGTAGGCCTAAGAACACATGTCATTACGAGCTAGAGGCAGACACAAAGAGTATTTTATAAACCTGGAAGCAACTAGAAAGGAAAGCACAGTATTGCGATAAATACAAAATTCTTGTAGCCAACCTGAGCCTTAGACTGTGTAAAAGGTGTAAGTAAGTAAGTAAATGCAGAAATATTTAGCAATGTGAGTTATGCTTTCAATTTGAATGCCAAAAAACTACAACATTTGTCATTAAATTAATGTTCACGATCAACCATTTAGCTCCAAAATTCATACCAAGTAATCAAATTAAAGTCCACTATACACTTTTTAGACCCAACCACTTGGATATTAATATAATGAAAGCCTTTATATAAATTTACATTTCCTCAGCAAAAATTTAGTTCTAAATGATTGAGGAAACTAAGCAACACCATAAACAAATAATCCTTTTATCTTTTTCTTTTCTTTTGGTGTTGCTGCAAAATTCTAAGACGTCTTATTGACAAATTACAAAAAGATTTTTCGTTTGCATGTTAAAGCCTCAGAAAAACTCGTATCTTTTTTCAGACAAAGCTGTTTAAAGATTAGGTTTAGAGTTTTAAAAAAATGCAATTCTTTTTTAAAAGTCATACTTAATCAATATTTTTGACAATGAATTTTGTTCTTTTCCCTAATTGTAATATTTTTCAAATTAAATTCCACTGACATTTTTTGCAATGATAACAGCCTCGCAGAATAGCGTTTCTGAAAATAATTCAACGTAAAATTATAATAATCTATTTCTTTTTTAAAATAGCATTATCACTTTTCGCTCTAAGAATAATTATTACAAACCAGTTTCCTTTATAATGTATTGTAAACTGTTTGAATCAGAAATTTAATGATAAAATAGAGAATCAAGCTTAGTACAAAAGTTTTATTTATGAAAACTCAATAAACCAAGTGTCAAGGACATGAGAATCACTGTTGTTATGTTTGGTGTGGCAAAGATATTTAGTGTAGATATTATGTGTGTTTCTGTATCTATTGTGTGAGATATTTGTCCCGTATTTGGGTACGGGAAAAATGAATTCGTTAGTTTTGTTGTTGCTTTGTGGATAGATTGACGTTGTACGATATTGACTGTATAACTTGTGTGTTGCTGAGTGTGTGGCTGGAACGTCTTGACTATTAGTCGTAACTTACATATCAGCAATAGTTTAAGGAATTTTTGGTGAATAAACTTATAGCGTGTAGCAAACCGGTTAGTGTTTGGTGTATTAGTATCAGTTGCTATCTGTTATACTGGGAAGTGGGATGCAGTGGGAGACAATACCCAAACAAGTAGACATCTATCATCAAGGGCAAATGAGCACAAGACAGTAAGATCTAGATCTCGTCACCAAGTCAATTTTTTCATTAAGTCTTTACTACCTTGGGTGACTGTCGACAATGACTCTTGTTGCGCAACTAATGATGTGTTTTATTATACGATGTGTAATTTGTTTGTTAGTCTCGTTAATGAATGTAAGTAGCGTCAAAAACGTGTGACGAATCCATGACGTTATTTAAAATATATGTGACCTAATATCTGGATTGGCTTTGATGGCGTGCTTATCGTTCAGCATTTAGAGTCTGCTTCTTATGTAAGAAGATTTTGCTTATTATTCTCAAACGAATTTCGCTATAACTTGGGATTTTTGTATGACCAGATGATCAATAGCTTGGATGAAAGTTTATGTTGTTTTGCGAATGGGAATTGTGTTTGATTTGAAGGAACTTAAGACGAATTATGAACACAATTCACGAATGGCAAGAGAAAAAAAAAATCATTCGAACTTGTCGTAACAAATTTATGTTCTTAATCAGAGAAACATGTCCATTAAAAAACAGGTCAAGTCGAAGTTGAGTCTATAAGTGGAAGTGACGTTAGTAAGAATTTTGTTATTTACATATTGTAGTCGGAGTTTTATTGTATATTCCTTGCGTTTCTCAATTGTTTATATTATCTTAAGTGCATGATGTGTAAACACAAGTGTTAATATTTCAATAATTGACAGATAAACAAATAGTTGCATTGAAATGAGCGATACAAAGTATGGGGAAAAACTGAAATAGATCTCAAAAAGAAAAATAATGTTTCGAGAGGAAGCCTTCTTCAGCGATCAAAAAACAATTTAAAAAAAAAAAAAATAAGCACGTAGCTACAATGTAGTATTCGAGTGGACAGCAATAGGAATTATGATTACATTTCAAAGCACCTCATTAACCGATTAGGAACAAGTTGGGACGACCCACATATTAATTTGTTCGGTGAATTAACAAATTTTGACTTGATGAGCTGAAACTAAAACCACCTGGAGACTAATGTGATCAAATAAAATAGCTGCCATGTGGGATAATATTACTGGGAGTCATTAAAGGAATTGCTGTTTGGTACCAGGGGACAAGAATGATTTTTACTCCACCCCCACCTCCAAATTCTGAAACCCATGTTTTTAATCTATTACTATTAATACGGTATATTGCGGATGTGTAGTTTACAGAATAGCTTAATCTTCTCTTTTAAAACATAGTAAATACAACATTACTAAAAATGCAAATATTTTTAAACTGAGTCGTGAATCTCATACCACATTTGAAGTACAGTACAGATATAATACTGCTGAACCTTTTTTTAAAAGGAACTTTAACATATTATTCGGTACAGAGAAAGACTAACAACATCAAATTCTATAACTTTGAAAAATAGGGTCCTAATGTGTCGAACTGGCATCTCCTACTCCTAGCCCCTCTGTCAAGGCGGGATGTTCGCTTCTGGCGAGGACCACGGAGCAATGAAAGCACCATGCACTCGTCATGTACGCACCATGTACGCATCATGTACGCATCATGTACCCATCATGTACGCATCATGTACCCATCATGTACGCATCATGTACGCTCAGATCCCACTTGACCCTCCACCTCTTATCTTAGCGTTCCTTCGAGAGAGGTCAACAACCACCACACTGAATGAAGGCTATGCACGGCTCATGATAACTTAACGGGGACACAATTAGCGCTTCATTCCATACTTTCTTTTTTTGACAGGTAAAAATCTTCCCTATGAAAAATACCATCTGTAGAAATCTGCCAAATAGAGAATGAAATGTTAGATATTTCTTTTCTAATACTTCATATCAATGGTGTTTTAAATATATAGATCCCATTTATTACAGTTTTTTAACTATAATCGTGTCAATTAAAATCACTAACCAAGTTCAGTAAACCAACACTTCCTGAGGGAGGTTGAGGGGGGGGGGTGCATCGTGTGTCCAGATGTTATTACATTGTAATAAAAAAATAACAACCAAACATAATCCTGAAAAAAAATATTACAATTAATTAGAAACATTTAGACAATGAGGTCACACCCTCACACCCCCCCCCCCCCCAAACCAATGCGATAGATTCCTCTCAGATACCAGGACAAATTGCCAAACCTTAAGATCATAGAAAATGCACACATATTGTATGATTGTCTTGCCTTAAGATCAGGGAACGTGCATACATGTCTTGCCTAACGAGGGAGACTTCGTGCTTAATTCTCATTACAAAAGTCCATAAACTACATTAGAAGAAAAGTCTTCTTTTGCATCAACAATGTCTATTTTTGGTGGTTGCAGGCTGTGCTGCGTAGTTTATTAAAGTATGCATTTGTCCATGTTAAGCCTACTTAGGTCAACTTCCAATTCAATAACGTGCTGTTGAGCAATTCAAAACTCTGATCTATCCAACCATAACGAAATAACACTACATGGGTCAAGATTTTAGTCTCCTTTTCGATAATTTATTGTCATAGCCACCTTTAAAAAAAAACATAATTAAATAACAATGTCATATTAGCATTTATTTAAATAAGAATACATAATATGGACTCAGATTAGGTATATAAACAGAACTAAAGTAAAGCCACATCATAGGAAGAAAGAAGAAGCTAATCAACATGAAGCCATCAATGTATCTCGTGCTAGCATTTCTCTGTCTTTGGGCGACCTCCTTCGTTCATGCTGGTAAATATGAATTACGCTTTTTGTATAAATAGAAACAATGAAAACATGTTTACATCAGTTTTAACTGCTTCACTTCCATTAAGTAAAAAAAAAATGTTCTTAATTATTCACATTATAAAATTAAAATCACGTAATTATGAATGTTTTATACTGTTACTTTATACAGGTACAAATGCTGACAACGAGATAGAACTTAGTAAGGATTCAGTTTCCGAAGCTGCAGACATTTTAGAGCCAGAAGAAAACTACGCTCAAAGGTGAACTCTTAATTGGTGCATTATTGCTCTTGCTTAAGATCTGAAAATATGCTTTACATTATGAAAGGTTTTGGACATATTTACAGACTTGTTAGAGATGACCCGGTTAAAGGGTAACTGTTAAAGTAAAAATGTTGTGGGGAGACATAATTATAATTAGGACTGCAAGCTTACACATACACCAATAGCTAAGTATTAGCTAAGTATTAGAACAATAGAAAACATTAGATGTATAAGGCATCCCTCCATCTTCGTGAGATTTGAAACTTCATCAAATGGGTTAGAGGTCAAATCTTGAAAAAGCAGTCTCGATTGCTCCTCTTGTCGGAGAACCTTAAGATTTGGTTAAAAATGACTTACTTAAAAATGTATTATATCCGTTTGACTACTTCATACCCTGCTGTTCGTCTTCTGGAAAAATGATCAGTTTTGATTGTCTATTCCTCGATTTCTATGTTTAGCTTTCCCCACGTTCATTGTGCAATATATATGTTGTTCTTCATTCTAATGCTAAGATGACCAAGTTAATTTCGATCTTGATTTGAGCGTTTTTTATTTCTTAAAGTGTTTAACATTTGCTCAATTTCTCAGCCTCCCCCACTCAACCTACTTATTTGATCATGGCCAGACTTAGTCAATTTGTTTGAAAATGACCAGGATGCATAAAATCATCAGCAGTGTTTATTAGTATGTGTTTCACGGTGCTCTATATGTTTCACATCCCAGCACTTTTAGGAATTCTAATTGTGTCAAAGTCATACAGCATAAGGGACTTTGTCTTTAAGTTTAATGTCAGCGTACGTCTTCTTTTAGATGAGTTGCCGCACAAAGTCAACAAGTCCAATCCACCGTAGTTAATGGGGATGATTCTGCAAGTCTAAGCATTTTTTTAAAATATGGTATTGAGCTCCAGTCCACTAAACTGGAATAGATTTATATCTTATGTGATAATATAATGACTTACTAAAAGACCATTATAAAATAAAAAGTAAAATATTAAAAAAGAGGTTCAAAGATGGCACGGTCAAATGTCCTCATTAAGAAAAGTAAGAAACATGATATGTAATTTCAAGTAGAACACAATTTCTTAATTACTTGTATTAGGCGGTTCATTTAATTGTGAATAGTTATTTTGTTACCGATCAAACAGATTTGGAAAATTTATACAAAAAAAGTATGTTTAGCTATTGATTTAAATATTGATACATTATATTGAAAGTATTATATTTGACCAGTTCGTTTTCTGCCCACAGAAACCTTCCACCTGGCATGGTAGGATCTCTTTTAGGCAGATCTCTTGGTTAATCTCATTTTCAGGTAAGAATATATACCACAACAATTATAAAACGCCTACTTCCCAAATAGAGATTACACTATACACATGATTCTCGAGGTTTGAACAAATTGCAGGTTAAATAGTGAGTTCAATATCTCACCAACAAAGTGGACGTCCAGAAAGTGGCGCTTTTCCTTTTCAAACAAAGCAATTTTACAAAATAAATATTTGCAATCATCTCTACATTGTACCATCATATAATTCTTAGTCCAAGATGGGGAGGGAGAAGGAGATGATGACATATATCAAAAGCGACAAAGTCTCTCAAATGAAAGTGAGGGGGGGGGGATTGTTTGTGGAGGGAGTTCAGAATTTTGCAACTAGGAATGCATCGATGCTATTTTACGTACACCTAAATTAAATTTTGCACCACTCTATACTTAATCTGGAAACAGAAGAGATTATAATAGAAATGATCGACTTCTGCGTAAATATATATCAGCTACAGTGCAAGTGTGAGGGGTCTGTGAATACTGCCATAAGCAGCAAAAAAAAAGAACAATTGTGATGTGGAAAAAAAAAAAGAATTACTAATCCAGTGAGTGCGAAACCGAAAATAAGTCAAAAGACTTTCGATAGTGCCGCGGCGGCTCCTGTCAGCTTTGCACCGCTCTGACTGTTCAATGGTTAATCTGTGTCTGCTTGTGTTACGTCTAGTGCTAGTAATAGGCCTTCCAGTACATTGCTACAAGTACAAAGTTCGAGACACACTACAGAATAAGTATCATACAGTTGCTGTCCTTTTTTTAAAGGGCTAATGACCAGGCCGACTAATTGTATTATTTCCTCATGCCACAAACTCAATTTATAGTATTTTTTAAATTTGCATTAGTAATTTAATATACTTATAAACGTTTAAGTATAAAAGTGTTTATTATTCTCATAATTTCTAGTTTTGAAGCGGATGTTGGAATAGGTTTATCTCCAGATCACTAGCGTATTTACTTTAACTTGATTCTGACATTGGGACGTTGTAACAAAAATCAAATAATTAGGAAAACATCGACAATTTTTGAAAATTCTGACATTGACATTTTTATATTCTTAGTTAATCAAAGAGGAGAACAGACTTGATGTGGAAATAGCCAAAGCAAGGATATTCCCACAATGCACTTTTAAGGCTATGACAGCTTGAATTTTTATAATTAAATCTCAAGAAAAAACAATACATTTTGTTAAAAAATAGCAAACTCTGATAGTATGTTTAAATGTTTACTTAGAAGATTAATGTCAATCTAATGTTATAAAAATGTGGGTAATGTTCTAAGCCAAGTTATTGTTCCAGAATAAACGTTTGTATCTTAAATAATGTGTTCTTTATTTTGAAATGTCCTCCTTTTAATATAGTTATTTCCTCCGTTTCAGACCTTGTAAAAATTAAAAATGCCCAACGTTTTTTTCTTCATTTTACGCTAAATGGAAGCATTAGCTACATATGTTTACCTATACAAATATTTGACCGAATGTAATTCTTAAAAAGCCAGTAGTATCAAAGCTTCACTTTGATCATTTCGCCATAGACACAGAAGAAAAGAGACTCGGTAATATTATAAATTATATGACCTAACATGAATACATGAATGTATTGAGGCTTTTTTTTTTTTTTATTCTTGTGAATAGCCGTAAAAAGAAACGAAAAAATCCTGTACGACCGTATCATATTGTAATATCACATGAAGCAAACCAGATTGTCTGCTTGTAAATATCCCTTAAAGTCAACTAGCATTAAGCTTGTAAATATCCACTAAGTCGTCGCAAGGTTTTAACACCATTTCTGGTTCAGTGCCATTTAAATTAATTACTTAGATGATGTCCTGCATCATTTGAACTTTATAACCGTTATAATATGTAGTGATCGAATATATCACAGAGTAGTTAGATAATAAATAAATGTGATCACAAGTGTGTGGAGAACAAACAATATAGACATAATTTATTAATACAAATGTGAAAACATTGTGTTAAAGAATACATGGATAAAATGTGATAATATGAATCTGGACACATTGTATTAAAATAGACAAAGTTTATAAATCTAAATGTTGATACAAGGAATTAAGAACAAATGGTGTTTCCATATATAACATAGCAATGTCTTAAATCACAATTTGTTTGCAACTGCAAAAGTATGGTCCCTCTGAATTTCACAAAATAAATATCATGTTTAGGTTAATATAAATATAAATTATATAAACACACACACATATACACATATATATATATATATATTTACATTTATATATATATATATATATATATATATATATATGCTGGGCTTCGGAGGTTAGGGAATGTGTGGTAGCCCTTGGCGTTTTTGAAGTGCATGTGACGAATAGTCGTCTAGGGTTAGGTTCCCTCTGAACGGCCACAGAAAACAATATTAGTTTCTAAAATTCCGTTTCTTTCTTGCACCAAAGAAATTCAGACATGGTTCGTATCAAACAAATATTCGATAATTATTTACACAATAAACACAAACCAACATATACATATATTGCGTTCACACCATAAGAAAGAAAACTTATGTCAACCATCCAAGATGTACCCAGCTCAACAATAACCACACACTCACTCCCTTAAAGAATGTCTTCCTTGTCGCTCACAACAAATAAATCGCACCACACCGGAAATGCGTCGTAGCTCATTCATGGCTTAGAAAACTTGGTGCGATATATTGGGAAGTTCCAAACGAAAAAAATCATAGCTCACTGACAAAATTATCAAAACAGACACATAACATAATCACGCCATTTAGGAAATAAGCTCACAGGTTACATAACTTAGAAGGACATGATTCTCTTGGAAGCACATTGATTTCTCTTGTCTAGTATATGAAATGGAAACAAACTCTCCTCAAACAAGTTTATCTGATGCCAAGCATAAATTGGAGACAACACACATACCAATTAAAATAAGTTTAAAAAAAGAATTAAATTAATTTTTTAAAAAGATTTTCGATCAAAGCCAAATTATTAAAATGTAGGCGTTGTAAAAGAAGAAAATAATTTAAATTTCTTAAAAAGCATTAGGCCAGGACTTAGTAAAATTTTTAAAAAATATTGATTGCATTTATGCAATATATAAAGAACCAAATATATTGCGTTACCTGTGTTACTTAATTTATCTGTACTGTTACTCTTTTTATTTTTTACATTTTTTTGTTGTATTTTATTAAAATTTTAGAAAAATAAATTATGTTGGTCAAAATATCAATTCCACATTACTGATAACTATATTCTTTTACTTCCTGTTATATTATTTTAATAATTGACAGAGAAACGAATTATTGCACGTCACAGCCCTTCGTTACCCGAGTACGACAACACTGTGACGGCACGCGAATTAATTTGTTTGGTTGCACAACGGCTTTGAACTGCTGAGTTTAAATGATGAACATCTGTTCAAAGGTTCAAGAAATTCTGCTACACGAGGAAACTTATGCGATAAAATAAAACAACTGCAATGTGGGACACATTCATTAAATCAGCTATGGAAAATAGGGGAAAAGAATGCAAACATGTTAAGTAGATGAAAGTAAGTGTGAAATGTGTGAGAAAAATTGAACAAAAGGACGCAAGAGTCGGCGAAAAGGATTATTTAAAATATAAAAAAATTAATGTAAACTTTGATATGCAAATGAAGCCACACCTAAATGTTCATGCAGTAAATTTCAAGTTAATAGAAACGGCTTGTGTTTGCAAGCTTTAAAGAATTATTTTTTGTTTTATGTTTTTTTAATATTCATATCAGCATCACAAGTCTGTTTGTCTATAGTTAAAGTAAGACTAACATTAAAAGTCAACGTTTGGAAAAAAATACAACAACTTTAAAATTGAAAATAATTTAAACCGAGTTTTGATTTACAATACAACACATTCAGTACTAATATTTTAAGTCGAAACAAAATAAGGTCCTAATGTCTTGAACTTCTGTCTCCCAGTTCCTTTGTCCAGGGGGAAATTTGGTTCTGGCGATGACATCGAATCATTAGCTTTAACTACCCTGGTGGACAGATGACCATAGAGTATTGACTTGTAAGTTTTGCGCACCAAATTTCGTGATTTATTTTACGCTGTGTTTCTTGTGAGTTATTTTTCGTTGATGAGATTATTAGGCGCTAGAAGACTTGTGGACGTGTTTGATGAATGTTTAGTTATTTGAGTTTATGGGACTTGTGTTAAGTTTAAATTATATTAAGAGGTATGAATGTGCAAGCGAATTCAGAAGAGAAGACAGCATCTTTCGACCTCGTCAAAGACGGAAGATGTCCATAAACAGGGAAATGGGGTCTCTAGAAAAACAAGTCGAGTTCAAGTTGAGTCTATAGGTGGATATAACTTTAGTAAAAATGTTGCCATGTTCATACTGCGGGTTAGTTTTCATTATGTACCCCTTTAGTTTCTCAATTGTTTATGTTATCTTAAGGGCATCGTGTGTAGACACAAGTTTCATTATTTGAATAATTGACAGAGAAACAAATTATTACATGGAAAAGAGCCCAAAAATGTTTGGGAAAACCAGAAAAAAGACAACAAAATACTGAATGCGTCGTGAAGAAATAAAAAAAAGCAGTAAATAAAGAATAAAATAAAATAAACACTTAGATTCAATGAAGTATCCAAGCGGACAGCAATAATGTCATATCACGTGATTACCTGTGTAGGAACATATTGTGACGGTCCGCATATTAACTTTTATGGGTTGAACACTTTTGAAATAATTAACTTACATTATGAAAACCGGTTGACAGGTAACCGGTTGAAGAAGTTCTGCTACATGAGGAAACTAATGTGATAAAATAACATAACTGCAATGTGGGGCCGTACTAACAGAGACCATTAAATTAATTGTGATTATAAAGTTGAGCGACAGCAATCAAGACATGTCGAGGGAAATAAGTGAAACAAAGTATGAGAATGGCAAAAAAATTGAACGCAACAAAAGAACAACCCTGTTGACAAGAAGCCTTATTTAGCAAACATTAAAATAATCAAACAATACATGATTTATTATTTTATTTTGCCGTCAATTTATGAAAACTAAGTTCTCATCCTGCATATTCATGCAGTCAATTTATGAAAACGGTGGTCACAAATTAATTTTACATCATACATAGTCATGCAGTCAATTTTATGTTATCAGAAATAATTAACACTACCTTTTCAACTAGTATTTATATTCGAGTCATAATTTTTTTAATATTTTTTTTCAGTTCATAGTATTAGTATCACGTGGCTATTAGTCTATAGTTAAAGTAGGATTTAAGATTTCATTTAACTTTGACAAAATGAAAAATTTTGAAAAAAATTAAAAATTCCTAAATACACAAATAAATAAAACGGAGCTTTGGGTTTTATACTATATTTTCAGTACAGTACAGATATTATCTGGCATAAATTCACAAAATAAGTTCAGCGGGTCTAGGATTTGCGTCTCATAAACCATTTTGTCAAAGGGGAAATTCAGATCAGGATCCTTTGTGAGACGTCATCAACCAAAAACCTAACTAAGGCAATGCACGGCTCATGGTCACTTAAGGGGGCTTTCACCTCACTGCTCAGCACTTGCCAAGTGCTCTCCACTATTTTTTGGCAAATATCCAAACTCACAGACCAAGTTTCCATTACTTTAATTTCGTCTAGTCAATTTTTAATGCCGTCCTTTCTAATTCGCCGAGGAAGCTAGAGACATATTACTTAATTTGTATATCGTCAAATATAAAAAAAATACTTTGACCAAAAAAAGAAGCTCAAGCAAAAATTAACAATACAAAATAACGTAAAGATGAATGAATTATCAAAGCATTTAACAAAATTATGCCAGAACCAAGAATGGCAGGAAATAAAGAATCATTCAAAAAAAAAAAAAGAAAAAAAGATGAAAGAAAATTTCTCAAAGATTCAAAATGTTGCATTTATTAAGATGGACATTAGCAACTTATTACAAAAATCCCTTTTTAAAAATATTTTAAGGGATATAACTTCCAGTTTAGAGTACGAGTGTTATTTAAATTAAATAATTCGCATCGTATATCTTTAAGAAATAAACGTTAAAGAAAAACATTCGTTCGTCACCTTTATTCCATGTGAAAATTATCAAATGCAGCCATCAGACAACCAGAGATCAAATGTAACATATTTTAAAAAAATCATATGAATGGAAGTTTGAAAACTGATATTATTATTATTATTATTATTATTATGGGTAGTTTTCTATAGCGTGATACCTCAGCCCAGGGCTGGGCTCACCACGCTGTACATACAATTTAAAATGAACTTTAAAATTAAAAAACAATAATTCCATATTAATTTACATGTGAAGCCATGTACGGCACTCCGCAGCATCGTTTAACGGTCAAAGGGGTAATCAGTCAGGATAATAGAGTTTAAAGATATGTGTTTTGAATGCAGTTTTGAAGGCTGTGATGGTTGATATATTTCTGATGTGTAGTGGAAGAGGACTCCATTGTTTTGGGGCACAGTACGAGAAAGATCGTTCACCGTATGTTTTTGTGCGAGTCGCGGGGACAAAAATAGACAGAGAGAAGTTCGGTTAGATAGGAATGCCAGGAATTCGAGAAAACGTTGTGGCACAGAACAGACAGTTTATAGTCAATCCGTGCTTGTACAGGGAGTCAATGAATTGAATGAAGTAGTGGTGTGACGTGATCACATTTTTTTGCCTTTAAAACTAGCCTAGCAGCTGAGTTTTGAACCTTTTGTAGTTTTTCTAAGAAGTGTTTTGGTTAGCATGACAGAAGAGAGTTGCAGTAGTCAAGACGAGAGAGAACAAGAGAACAGACTAGGGTTTTTGTTGCACTAACTGTGAGGTAATGGCGGATGGAGCTGATCTGACGGATAGCAGTGTATGCAAAGCGACAAATGTGAGATATATGATTATCGAGAGACATGTTGTTAGATAGAATATAACCAAGATTCCTAGCTGAGTATGTAAACTGTATGCCTGAGTTACCAACTTGAAATGAGGTGGGTAGAGCTGAGTTAGAAGATGATTTGTGATAATGAATAAGAAGTTCTTCCGTTTTGTCATCGTTAAGTTTCAACTTGCTGAGTGTCATCCATGACTTGGCATCACCAATGCACTCCTGCAAAGTCCGGACAGCTGAATCGACAAGAGAGGGGTGGGTATGCTTGTAAAGCTGCGTGTCATCCGCGAATGACTGATCAGTGGCCTGGTATGCATTGTAAATAGAACCGGGCCAAAAACGGACCCCTGTGGCACTCAGTACACCAAGTCAGCAATGCAGGAGATACAGCCATCTGCCTGCGTTCTATCGGAGAGGAACGACCTAAACCAAGCCAAAACTGAACCAGAAATGCCAAAGTAATTTTCAAGCGTTTTGCAAAGGGTTGCATGGTCGCAGTGTCAAAGGCCGCACTGAGGTCCAAGAGGATCAGGAGGGAGATCACCGCTGTCCAATGCAAACACGAGGTCATTGGTAACATTCAAGAGAGCTGTCTATCCCATTTATCCCATCTTTTAACTATGCGTGTGCAAAAGAATTCACAAAAGAATTTCAGTAAACTCACAATGCTTGAGGGGGATGCATCGTGTGGCGTGATGTTTATCATTATATCATGGTATAACCAACAACAATGGAAAAAACAACAATGACATAACGATATATATTTTTTAGCAAAATATTATGCAACGGTACGCTAACAAGATAAATTGAATCTTTCGTATTTAATTTTTGGGAACAAAACTGCAAGATCAAGAGATCATGAAACGTTGCATAAGGGTAGTGTAATAATCTTGGCAAACGAGAGGAGACGTCGGGTTTAAGTGTCAGTGCTAAACTTCGTAAACTACAGTGTAAAAAAATTCTTCTTTTGTTCATCCATTGTAAAACGCTTCTTTGTACCCAGTCCCATTGGATAAGGATCAGCACTGTCTATTTTTAGAGTTTCTAGCTAAAAGACTGTGCTGCGTAGGTTATAAAAGTGTGTGTTCATGTTAAGCCAACTTAAGTCTACTCATAATTTAATCACGTGCTGGCGAGCAATTCAAAACTCTGATCTAACTAACCGAAATAAAATAACACTACATGGGTAATGAGGTTACTCTCGTTTAAGATAATTTATTATTATAGCAATTAATTTAAAAAGGCGCATAATTTAATAACAATAACTTGTACGCAATTTTATTAAAAAAAAAGAATGCAGAAATAGGAGTAGTTGTTACATATAAATAGAACTAAAGTAAAGCCACATCATAGGAAGAAAGAAGAAGCTAATCAACATGAAGCCATCAATGTATCTCGTGCTGGCATTTCTCTGTCTTTGGGCGACCTCCTTCGTTCATGGTGGTAAATAGGAATTAAGCTTTTAAGCTTTTTAGACCAACAGACACAATGTCAACAGTTGTACATCCTATTCAACTGATTGAAAATGATTAAAACAGTTTTATAAATAACACATATTTTTTTAAATTTTTAAAACGTAATTATGAAAGTTTTCTACTGTAATTCTATACAGGTACAAATGCTGATAACGCGATAGAAGTTGTTAAGGATTCAATTTCTGATAATGCAGAGTTTCTGGGTACAGAAGACAACTCCGCAAAGAGGTGAACACTTTCTTGTTGCAGGATTGCTCGTAATCTTAAATATGATTAGATTCAGAAAAGGGGTTGGGCATAATTACATACTTATTATAAATAGCGTACATATATATAGATACATATATATGGAATCCTTTCGTATTCACAAACTGTAATTTGTGAACAGTTTGATCTCCCATTAGTTAATTTCTATGTTGGCTTTCCTCCCTGTTTTTATTTTTTGCATTATAAATATATTATAATTTTATTTTTTTAATTTCATGATTATTTTTGCTAATATTTTTATGTAAAGCGCGGTGAGCCCAGCCCATATAAGACCCTTAATAATAATTTTAAAAGATAATATATATAGATATTATTTTTCAAATACATGAAATATTGTTCCTCCTTCGTGTTTGGAAAAGTCAAATTAGCATAAAAATTATCTTAAGCTATTGATTGAAATATCGATAAATTATATTGAAAATGTATTATTTGACCAGTTCATTTTCTGCCCACAGACACCTTCCACTCGCTGTATTAGCAGCTCTTTTCGGCAGAGCTCTTGATTAATCTCCTTTTCAGGTAAGACAATGAAGCACGACGATCATTAAATGCTTACTATCTAAACAGAGATTATCAATGCATATAATTCTCGTGGTATAACTTTTTTTTTTTTTTGTTGAAAAAATGATAATTTTCTGATATGTTCTTGTCTGCATTGGCCAAAAATTACTGTGCTAGAATCAATTTCGAGATATTCATAGTATAAGCCAAATATGGAAATGAAACAATATACACTGAAGCTCCCTTTTCCAGTCCCCCAAGATTGAATGACAGAAATTATAAAACTATTTTAAAAAAAGTCAAGGGTATAAAATATTAAGCAACTTGGGAATTGACAACCCCCTTTTATTGGGGCTCTAAAATAATTTAACGGTTAATATATCAAAAGAGGAATGTAATGTATGATAAGTATACTTGAACAATGAAGCAATATTTTCAGAGTCATTTATTTTCGATTGAAAGGAACATGTATGAAAAGTATTAAATAAGCCTTGAATGTGTGCTCACCTGGGGCAGTGGTTGGCAAATCATTGCACCGAAACCACATCCGACTTTGTGAAGGAATATGCGTGTCTCCTTTTCACCCTATATTCGAATAACATACGCCCCATTAAATATTTTTATGGGAGACATCATTTATAAAAAGTTTTCTCCTTATAAACATTTTTCAGACATGCTCTTTTTTTATGTTATTGTAAAACCTTTGAACGATTTAATTAGTGCCTTAAATTTAAAAAAAAAACTGGTTTAATACAACTCAATTGTCGATCAAGATAACTTGTGTTTAACACAGCAGTAACTTTGATTTTTTTATTTTATATTATTAAGTGGTTTAATTGAGAATGATGATTTGAAAGACGTTTGAATAAAATTTAGCTCGTACAACAAAGGACTAATTCTAATTATTTATTAAGATATGTTTACTCTTTAATTTACGTAGGGAAGTGAACGTGCCGGATAGAAATAAAAGTAAATGAAAGGATCCTTAAGGTACTTGGGGGTTTAGGTCCTCCTTGAATTTTAGGTACCAGGCGACTTTTAGGTCCTCCTTGAATTTTAGGCAGCCATGACTTTTATGTTCTCCAATAATTTTAGGCACTCTGCAACTTTTAGGGTCCTCACGACAAGATATACAATTTTTTTAATGGCAATGGGGACCCTATTTATTAATCTACCGGTAATATTGGGATGGGTGGCCGATTCGTCTAAACTGAGCCAATCTTAAGTTCTTGGACTGATGTTGAAGCCTAACCTAACCCCAGGTCTCGTGATTTCGTCCTGCGAAGTCTACACCATCGTGACCAGATTACGGATAGATGCCAGCAAAATAAATTCAAAAATAATAATGTATTTCACATTTAGTTTACGTCGTGTTTGGTTTTCTGATATATCAGGAATTATTTTGTTTTATTTGAGCTTGGTAGTAAATTTTATAAGGCTTTTTCAGCCTCATTGTCCAGAACAAATAACATCTATATTATTGTTATATTTGAATATTTTTGTATCGAACAATAAACAATTTTATAGAATGTCTTTGAATTTTCAGGAGGTTATCGATGCTGATCTGTACTCAAGATCATTGCTTTTGTTAGACACAAAAAATACATTTTCGTTTTATCTAGGACAGAAGAAAGAAAAAGACGATGGCAGATATCAAAATCAACAAAGTTTCCAATGGGAACGTTTGGGGAAAAGTTTCAGCATTTATATTCTCTTAATACACCGATGCAATTAGAAGTGTAATTTAATTAAGATTTGCATCATTCTATACATTTGGGGGTTAAATCACAAAGATGCTATTGTAAATGATAACCTCTGAGTTTGGCAATCATCGTCTACATCCCTGTCACTTGTTGTCTGTCCAACCTGAAGTAAACGAGAAAAGGATTGAATTAAAGTTGTAGTGTTAAAAATTAAAATACAACAAAAATATCAACATTTTTTTAAGGTTGATTGCGTCACAAGCTTATTTGCGTCTTTTTATTAAATTTTTATAATTGTATTTTTTCTTATCTATTATTTATAAAATTATATTATTCCGGATAAATTATAATTTCTACTCAGCGTATTTAATTAATAACGTTGTCAAGTAACACCGACTTGAGCTGTTTGCTCTTGATATGGTGAACGCGTAAAATAATAAAATAATTTGCATAACATCAAAACATTTTTGAAAGTTTTGACTGTATTTTGTTATACTCTTAGTTGACCAAATTTGAGAACAGACTTGATGTGGAGACAGTGAAGGGGAGGATATTCACACAAATCAAGTTTAAGAATATGATATCTTGAAATTCAATTGTTACCTCTTAATAAAAGATAAATTTTGTAAAAATAAATTTGCAAGTTTTGATAATTCTTTTTTATGCTTACTTAGAAATCTAATGTCAATGTAACGCTATAAAAATATTTATAATGTTGTAAGCGAAGTTATTGTTTTATATCAAAATAACATTTAATATCTTAAATTTCAATGTCTTCTTGAAATGTCCTACTTTTAAAATAAATTATCCTAGTTTTAAGACGTTCTTTCACCATTTTATTTTGTTATTATAGAAACCCTAACCTAGATTATGTTTTCTATACAAATATGTATCACTTACACAGAAGGAAAGACTCCAGTAATAATATATATTTGTGTGTCTTTATTTGTGTCTAAATTCTGTTCAAAAAGATTACAAAACCTATACAGCCGTACACATTTGGTAAATGGAAAGTAAAGATTTTTGTAAATAACCCACTCATGGTTTTCTCGATTACTCAATCTTATCCATTGAGATCAATTACTTACACTATTTCATGCAATATCCTAACTATATACATGTAATCTAACTGGTTTGTAATGATTGTAATCTCTTACATGTAAAAAAAAAATTATTTTAAAAAATTATAAATGGGGATACTGTGTATTTAAACAAAAATGTTGACATAATTTGTAAACATAAATGTGGACATAAGTGTATTATAAACAAATATGGACATGATTTATGTGGAAAAATTAAATTAATTAAGGTAATAAATGTATGCATCTTAATGTGTGAAATAGGAAGTTAAGAACACTAATTGTTTTGACATAAATATATCAATGTCTTATAGCATAATTAGTTTTAGTGAAATAAAGAAAGAATAGAAAGTTTAAAAGAGATTTGTTAATGTAGGAGATGTGAATGTAGAAAAAATAAGAATGCAAGATATAATTTGAAATGGAGACAATAGGTAATGCGTGTGAAAGAGCTAATTGCATAAAAGAAATGGAATAGCAGGAGACGATGGAAAATTCGAGAAATAATAGAATGCTTGAGGTAACAGAGAATGCAGATGGACGGGAAATGCAGGAGAGACAGGTAAATGCAAGGAAAAAATGAGGGATTGGATTGCTGGAGAAGTTTTTTTTTTAAAAAAATAACATATTTAATTTTTTTTTTTTTTTTAAATTTCAAAATAGGTTACATCACAACAGTATTTTTCTAACTTGAATCTGTTGCTTTGTCTAAGAATATATTGTAGTAATATGTTTGCTATATAGTTCACACAATTTAGCACATAATAATAATAATAATAATAAAGTTTATTTGAACAATCACGCTTCATCCCCCAAAGGCTCGAAGCGCGTAAAATAAATCCGATGTTAAGGTCATATTAATAAATTGTTGTCGAAATTGTTGACATAAGCTGGTATTCCCAGAAATTATCCGCATCACAATTTCGCGGCAGGTCACTCTCAACGGACTGGTAAGAATGGTGGATTCATTCAATGGCCAAATTGACTTAAGTTAAATAAAAGAGAGAAGGTCTGTAGTAAAAGTGATTTAAGTAGTTTTATTATGTACATTTATAAGATCTAACACATTTTTTTTTGGTTTTAAAATGATCGCAAAATAACAATACTTTTGTAAGGATTGATCAACAATATATACCACAAAAACAACAACTAATGGATATAGAAATAAATATGTTACATGATATTACTGTACAGACAGAATTAAAAAGCAATAATAAATTAAGTTATATTCACTTACAAGGCCTTACATAAGGCAATGCTAATAGAATATTTTATGTTTGAATAATTGTGCTGAAAATCTCTAACACACCATGCACACGTCATGACGGCCACTAGCCAAAATAGTATCTGGAATCTCTGACCCAGTCTCACTTGAATACTAGGACGAGCCTTTTTTTAGAAATTGTTTAGCTTTATGGTTTACTATGAAAACTATGTATATTCATTCCGAATTCTTATGGATAAATGAACCACAGGTTGATACACGAAGGTAGACTCACACATTCATTGTAAGTGGAAACAGGAGTCAGACAAGGATTTCTCGTGTTCCCTTTCTTTTATCATAACCATTGATTGGATAATGATTAGATAATGAAAAAAAAATACAATAGACAATGAAAGGAGCGGGATACAGTGGAAAGATTGAAATGACCCAAATTTTTAGACGAGATTGCACTTCTGTCCCACAACCAGCAGCAAATGTATGAAAGACAAAAGATTTTGCCTCCAATTAAGCACGTGCCTCAATATAAATAAAAGGAAGACACATATCATCAAGGTAAACGCAGACAACCAAGGGCATATCTCTCTGGCAGGAAATGCACTAGAAGAAATGGAGGCCTTCACATACGTATGCAGCACCATTGACATCAAGTGCGGATCCTAAGCTGTTTTAGAGCTATAATTGAAAAGGCTAGGTCAGCTGGTGTGTTATTAACGAAAATATGGGATATGAAGGAGCCGTTTCTGCACACCAAAATCAGAATTTTTTAAACACCATGTCAAAACAATACAAATGTATATAACAGAAAGTTGGAGAACAACAGCGAGTATCATGCAGAAATTTCATACCAGCAATTGCCTTTGAAAGATCATGGACATCAGATAGCCAAACATCATGACAAACAAAGACTTACTGGAAATGAAATACCAAAAGCTTAATGCTGAAGATATAAGGAAAAGACAGAGTTAGATATAGGGAGCATTCTTCGCAAACACCCAAATAGCATCACCAGAAAGTCCGTAACAAGGAAACCATGAGAAAACAATTGAATGAGGCCTAAGAATACATGTCATTACGAGCTAGAGGCAATAGGCCTAAGAATACATGTCATTACGAGCTAGTGGCAGACACAAAGAGTATTTTATACACCTGGAAGCAACTAGAAAGGAAAGCACAGGATTGCGATGAATTCTTGTAGCCATCCTGATCCTCGGTCGGCGTAAAGGGCGTAAGTTAGTAAGTTCAGAAATAGTTAACAAGGTGATTTGTGCTTTAAATGATCTATTTTACGTCAAGATGTTTACCTCTTATTACTTCTGACTTGTCTCTAAATGCCAACAAACTACAACTTTTGTCATTAAATTAATGTTCACGATCAACCTTTTAGCTCCAAAATCCAAACCAAGTAATCAAATTAAGTCCACGATAAATGCACTGAGACCCAATATCTAAGATATTAAAATAATGAAAGCCTTTGTATAAATTTACATTTCCTCAGCAAAAATTTAGTTCTAAATGATTGAGGAAACTAAGCAACACCATTAAAGAAATAATCCTTTTTTTTTCTGTTTGTTTCTTTTTTTCTTTTGGTGATTTAAAGTTCTAAGACATCCGATTGACAAATTACTTAAAGATTATTTGTTTGGATGTTAGGGCCTCAGAGTAACTAGTATCCTTTTCAGACTAAGCTGTTTAAAAAATAGGACTAGAGTAAAAATAAAATGTGAAATTCTTTTTTAAAAAGTCATACTTAATCAACATATTTGACAATGAATTTTGTTCTTTGCCCTAATTGAAATATTTTAAAATTAAATTCCACTGATATGTTTTAAGATGATAGCAGCCTCCCCGAATTCAACGTAAAATTATACTGATCTATTTTTTTTTTTAAAAATAACATCATCACTTTTCGCGCAAAGTATAATTATTACAAAAAGGTTTCCTCTATAATATATTTAAAACTGTTTGAATTAAAAATGTAATAATAACATTGAGAATAAAGCTTAGTATTAAAATTTAATATCTTTTTTTTTTAATTTATGAAAACTCCATAAGCCAAGTGGTAAGGGCATTAGAAACACTGTTGTTATGTTTTGTGTGGAAAAGCTATTTAGTGTAGAGATTATGTTTGTATTGTGTGAGATATTTGTCATGTTTTTTTGGTAAGGGAAAATGAAGCGCTACTTTTGTTGTTGTTATTGTTGATATATGGCCGTTGTACGATATTGACTGTATAACTTGTGTGTTGCTGAGTGTATGGCTGGATTGTCTTGACTATTAGTCGTAACTTATATAACAGCGGTAGTTTCAGCATTGGTTGGTGAATAAATTTATAATGTGCAAAAAAAAACCGATTAGTGTTTGGTTTATTAATATCAGTTGCTATCTGTTACATTGGCCCGTGGGATGAAGTGTGAGACAATACCCAAACAAGTAGACATCTATCATCAAGGGCAGATGAGCCAACGACATTAAGTCAAGGTTTTTAAATAAGTCTTTACCACCTTGTGTGACTGTCGACAATGAATATCGACTTGTTTCGCAACTAAGCGTGTGTTTTATTGAGCGCAGTGCCATTTCTTATTTTCTTTAATGAATGTATGTAGCGTCAATAAACTTGTGACGTATTCATGGCGTGGTTTAAAATATATGTGACCTAACATCCGGATGGGCTTTGAAGGCGTGCTTATCGTTTAGCATTTGAAGTCTACTTCTTATGTAAGAAGGTTTTGCTTATCATCCTCTAGCGATTTTCGCTATAACTTTGGATTTTTGTATAACCAGATAATCAACAGCTTGGATGAAAGTTTATGTTGTTATGCGAATGAGAACTGTGTTCGGTTTGATTGAAATTAAGACTTATGAACGAAAACAAAACAATTTGGAAGAGAAAACCAAATCCTCCCAACTCGTCAGTGACAAAATTATGTCCATAAACAGAGAAATGTGTCAAATAAATAAAGGGTCAAGTTCAAGTTCAGCCGATAAGTGGCTGTGACGTTAATAACAATTGTGTCATTTATATATTATTGTAGACTGAGTTTTATTGTATATTCCTCGCGTTTCTCAATTGTTTATATTATCTTAAGTGCATGATGTGTAAACACAAGTGTTAATACAAAGTATGGGGAAACCAGAAATAAGTCGCAAAATTTTTTTAATTTTTCGAGAGGAAGCCTTCTTCAGCGATCAAACAACAATAAAACAAATATATAATAAAAATAAACACTTAGCTACAACATAGTATCCGAGAGGACAGCAATAGAAATTGTTATTACATGTCAAAAGACCTCATTACTCGATTAGGGACACATTGGGACGACACACATATTAATTTGTTCGGTGAGTCAACAAATTTTGCCTTGATGACCTGAGATTACGACCACCTGTTGAAAGGTTTCAAGATGAAGAAATTCAGCTACATGAGGAGACTAATGTGATCAAATAAAACAGCTATTATGTGGGATAATATTACCAGCAGTCATGAAATGAATTATGATAATATGTGGAAGAGACGGCAATC
This sequence comes from Omphiscola glabra, assembly GCA_964017045.1. Lineage (NCBI taxonomy): Eukaryota > Metazoa > Mollusca > Gastropoda > Lymnaeidae > Omphiscola > Omphiscola glabra. The sequence goes on along the minus strand of OZ024811.1, from coordinate 10,850,261 downwards.
AGGATAGGTAGATGTAAATAAGTGGAACAGAAGAATGGGAACATATTTTTTTAAGAAAGGATGCAACAAATCCAAGAAACTTGTCGACAATAAGCCTTTTTAGTGAATAGTAGACAATTATAAAATCTCCATATTTGATATTTTTTTTTAAATAGCATTTAATTTTATATTAACTTAATGTAAATACTGATTTTCAAACTCAGTAGTCATACCTAAAATTAACACACTAAAATTTCTTTTCAGCAATTATTTATAAGCGAGTAAATTTGTTTGAGATTTTTAAAATCATCTTGTTAGTAATACAAGGTTATTCATTTATAGTTCAAGTCGGGCTAAATAGTCCATTTAAAAAGCATCATTTTTGAAAAAAAAACTAATTGAAACCAAGCTTTTGGTTGAATATACAATCTTTATGACAGTATATATTATCTGGTATATATTCACAGAAAAGGTTCTAAAGTCTAGGATTTGAGTCTACTAGCCACTTTGTCCTGGGGAAAATTCGGTTATGGCAAGATCTTTGAATCATTAGCTTCGGCCTAACGCTTCATTTCCACACCCAGGTCAACCGTCTCTCGACCGCTAACTTGAGCGATCCTCAAGTGATAGGTCATCAACCACTACACCGTACGACAGCAGTGCACGGCTCATGGTAACTTAAGGGCACACTCAAAGAGCGCAGTGGTCTTGTTCAGGTACTCTCCAGTGTTATTTGGCAGCTATCCAAGCTCACAACAATTTTCCAATATTTTAATTTCGTCCAATCAATCTCTTATGTCTTCATTTCTAATTCAATGACGATGGATTTGCACACGCTGTCTAATTTGTACATCGTCTAATGTAGAGCATTACTTGGACAAAAAAAAAAGCTTAACCAATATTGAATAAAACAAGAATAACATTAATATTAATGAACCAGCAAAAGATTCGAAAAAAAAAAATAGCTTTAAATCTAAGGATGACTTTGACAAAAATTAAAACATTTGAAGGAAAAAAAAGTTGACCACTGGCTTCAAGAAGTCAATATTTTGCATTTATATAGACATACATTCAGAATGTATAACAAATACATTGTTTATTTTAGTCTAAATTTATGTCAGCAGCGATGAGAGTACGATGCTTATTCTAATTACATAATTCTCGTCATACATTGTTATGAAACAAAAGTTAAAGAGATACATGCTATTTAAAGTGCTTTCTAATAAAAAAGGATTTATTTTTAATGTTCTATATAAAGGTACGCTCTCACTTCTAAAAGCCATTACAAAGGTACGCTCTCAGTTCTAAATGCCATTACAAAGGTACGTTCTCAGTTCTAAATGCCATTACAAAGGTAAGCTCTCAGTTCTAAAAGCCATTACAAAGGTACGCTCTCAGTTCTAAAAACCATTACAAAGGTACGCTCTCAGTCCTTAAAGCTATTACAAAGGTATGCTCTCAGTTCTAAATGCCATTACAAAGGTACGCTATCAGTTCTAAATGCAATTACAACGGTACGCTCTCAGTTCTAAAGGCCATTACAAAGGTACGCTCTCAGTTCTAAATGCCATTAGAAAGGTACGCTCTCAGTTCTAAATGTCATTACAAAGGTACGCTCTCAGTTCTAAATGTCATTACAAAGGTATGCTCTAAGTTCTAAAAGACATTACAAAGGTACGCTCTCAGTTCTAAATGCCATTACAAAGGTACGCTCTCAGTTCTAAATGCCATTACAAAGGTACACTCTCAGTTCTAAATGCCATTACAAAGGTACACTCTCAGTTCTAAAAGCAATTACAAAGGTATGCTCTCAGTTCAAAATGCCATTACAAAGGTACGCTCTCAGTTCTAAATGCCATTACAAAGGTACGCTCTCAGTCCTAAATGCCGTTACAAAGGTAGGCTCTCAGTTTTAAAAGCCATTACAAAGGTACGCTCTCAGTTCTAAAAGCCATTACAACGGTAAGCTCTCAGTTCTAAATGCCATTAAAAAGGTACGCTCTCAGTTCTAGATGGCATTACAAAGGTACGCTCTCATTTCTAAAAGCCATTACGAAGGTACGCTCTCAGTTCTAAAAGCCATTACAAAGGTACTATCTCAGTCCTTAAAGCCATTACAAAGGTACGCTCTCAGTTCTAAATGATATTACAAAGGTACGCTCTCAGTCCTAAAATCCATTATAAAGTTACACTCTCAGTCCTAAAAGCCATTACAAAGGTACGCTCTCATTCCTGAATGCCCTTATAAAGTTACGCTCTCAGTCCTAAATGCCATTACAAAGGTACGCTCTCAGTCCTAAAAGCCATTACAAAGGTATACTCTCAGTCCTAAATGCCAGTACAAAGGTACGATCTCAGTCCTAAAAGCCATTACAAAGGTACGATCTCAGTCCTAAAAGCCATTACAAAGGTATGCTCTCAGTTCTAAAAGCCATTACAAAGGTACGCTCTCAGTCCTAAATGCCATTACAAAGATACGCTCTCAGTCCTAAAAGCCATTACAAAGGTATGCTCTCAGTTCTAAATGATATTACAAAGGTATGCTCTCAGTTCTAAATGATATTACAAAGGTACGCTCTCAGTTCTAAATGCCATTACAAAGGTACGCTCTCAGTCCTAAATGCCATTACAAAGGTACGCTCTCAGTCCTAAATGCCATTACAAAGTTACGCTCTCAGTCCTAAAAGCAATTACACATGTATGCTCTCAGTTCTAAATGATATTACTAAGGTACGCTCTCAGTTCTAAATGATATTACAAAGGTACGCTCTCAGTTCTAAATGCCATTACAAAGTTACGCTCTCAGTTCAAAATGCCATTACAAAGGTACGCTCTCAGTTCTAAATGCCATTACAAAGGTACGCTCTCAGTCCTAAATGCCGTTACAAAGGTAGGCTCTCAGTTTTAAAAGCCATTACAAAGGTACGCTCTCAGTTCTAAAAGCCATTACAACGGTAAGCTCTCAGTTCTAAATGCCATTACAAAGGTACGCTCTCAGTTCTAGATGGCATTACAAAGGTACGCTCTCATTTCTAAAAGCAATTACGAAGGTACGCTCTCAGTTCTAAAAGCCATTACAAAGGTACTATCTCAGTCCTTAAAGCCATTACAAAGGTACGCTCTCAGTTCTAAATGATATTACAAAGGTACGCTCTCAGTCCTAAAATCCATTATAAAGTTACACTCTCAGTCCTAAAAGCCATTACAAAGGTACGCTCTCATTCCTGAATGCCCTTATAAAGTTACGCTCTCAGTCCTAAATGCCATTACAAAGGTACGCTCTCAGTCCTAAAAGCCATTACAAAGGTATACTCTCAGTCCTAAATGCCAGTACAAAGGTACGATCTCAGTCCTAAAAGCCATTACAAAGGTACGATCTCAGTCCTAAAAGCCATTACAAAGGTATGCTCTCAGTTCTAAAAGCCATTACAAAGGTACGCTCTCAGTCCTAAATGCCATTACAAAGGTACGCTCTCAGTCCTAAATGCCATTACAAAGTTACGCTCTCAGTCCTAAAAGCCATTACAAATGTATGCTCTCAGTTCTAAATGATATTACTAAGGTACGCTCTCAGTTCTAAATGATATTACAAAGGTACGCTCTCAGTTCTAAATGCCATTACAAAGTTACGCTCTCAGTTCTAAATGATATTACAAAGTTACGCTCTCAGTTCTAAATGATATTACAAAGGTACGCTCTCAGTTCTAAATGATATTACAAAGGTACGCTCTCAGTCATAAATGCCATTACAAAGTTACGCTCTCAGTTCTAAATGATATTACAAAGTTACGCTCTCAGTTCTAAAAGATATTACAAAGGTACGCTCTCAGTTCTAAATGCCATTACAAAGGTACACTCTCAGTTCTAAATGCCATTACAAAGGTACACTCTCAGTTCTAAATGATATTACAAAGTTACGCTCTCAGTTCTAAATGTCATTACAAAGGTATGCTCTCAGTTCTAAATGATATTACAAAGGTACGCTCTCAGTTCTAAATGATATTACAAAGGTACGCTCTCAGTCCTAAAAGCCATTACAAAGGTACGCTCTCAGTTCTAAATGATATTACAAAGGTACGCTCTCAGTTCTAAATGATATTACAAAGGTACGCTCTCAGTCATAAAAGGCATTACAAAGGTACGCTCTCATTCCTAAAAGCCATTTAAAAATGTATGCTCTCAGTCCTAAAAGCCATTACAAAGGTATGCTCTCAGTCCTAAAAGCCATTACAAAGGTATGCTCTCAGTCCTAAACGCCATTACAAAGGTACGCTCTCAGTTCTAAAGGCCATTACAAAGGTACGCTCTCAGTTCTAAATGATATTACAAAGGTACGCTCTCAGTCATAAAAGGCATTACAAAGGTACGCTCTCAGTCCTAAAAGCCATTTAAAAATGTATGCTCTCAGTCCTAAAAGCCATTACAAAGGTATGCTCTCAGTCCTAAAAGCCATTACAAAGGTATGCTCTCAGTCCTAAAAGCCATTACAAAGGTACGCTCTCAGTTCTAAAGGCCATTACAAAGGTACGCTCTCAGTTCTAAATGCCATTACAAAGGTACGCTCTCAGTTCTAAATGCCATTACAAAGGTACGCTCTCAGTTCTAAAAGCCATTACAAAGGTACGCTCTCAGTTCTAAATGATATTACAAAGGTAAGCTCTCAGTCATAAAAGCCATTACAAAGGTACGCTTTCAGTTCTAAAAGCCATTACAAAGGTATGCTCTCAGTCCTAAAAGCCATTACAAAGTTACGCTCTCAGTCCTAAAAGCCATTACAAAGGTACGCTCTCAGTTCTAAAAGCCATTACAAAGGTACGCTCTCAGTTCTAAATGATATTACAAAGGTACGCTCTCAGTTCTTAATGCCATTACAAAGGTACGCTCTCAGTTCTAAAAGCCATTACAAAGGTACGCTCTCAGTTCTAAATGCCATTACAAAGGTACGCTCTCAGTTCTAAATGATATTACAAAGGTACGCTTTCAGTCCTAAAAGCTATTACAAAGGTACGCTCTCAGTCCTAAAAGCCATTACAAAGGTATGCTCTCAGTTCTAAATGATATTACAAAGGTACGCTCTCAGTTCTAAATGCCATTACAAAGGTACGCTCTCAGTTCTAAAAGCCATTACAAAGGTACGCTCTCAGTTCTAAATGTCATTACAAAGGTACGCTCTCAGTTCTAAATGATATTACAAAGGTACGCTCACAGTTCTAAAAGCCATTACAAAGGTTGGCTCTCAGTCCTAAAAGCCATTACAAAGGTACGCTCTCAGTTCTAAATGATATTACAAAGGTACGCTCTCAGTCCTAAAAGCCATTACAAAGGTACGCTCAGTTCTAAATGATATTACAAAGGTACGCTCTCAGTCCTAAAAACAATTACAAAGGTATGCTCTCAGTCCTAAAAGCCATTACAATGGTACGCTCTCAGTCATAAAAGCCATTACAAAGGTACGCTCTCAGTCCTAAAAGCCATTACAAAGGTACGCTCTCAGTCCTAAATGCCATTACAAAGGTACGCTCTCAGTCATAAAAGCCATTACAAAGGTACGCTCTCAGTCATAAATGCCATTACAAAGGTACGCTCTCAGTCATAAAAGCCATTACAAAGGTACGCTCTCAGTCCTAAATACCATTACAAAGGTACGCTCTTAGTCATAAAAGCCATTACAAAGGTACGCTCTCAGTCATAAAAGCCATTACAAAGGTACGCTCTCAGTCCTAAAAGCCATTACAAAGGTACTCTTTCAGTCCTAAAAGTGAGGAGACTTCGCTGTTAAGTGTTCTTGCTAAACTTCATTAAATGTATTACAAGAAAAGTAATCATTGGTTTCCTCATTGTAAAAGGTATCTTCCTACCTATTCCTCTTGGAGAAAGATCTACGCCATCTATTTTTTATGGTTGCTCACTAAACCACTGTGCTGCGTAATTTATGAAAGTATGCATTTGCTCGTGTATACACTTAAGCCATCGTGTCATTTAAACATAAGCTGGGGACCAATTCAAAACATGGATTCATCCAACCATAACAGAATAACACTACATGGGTAATGATGTTCGTTGTGTCTTCAAAAATTTATTTTTTATACTTTTTTTATAGAAAAAGCGATGATTTAATTACAATATCTTGTACTCATTTGTTTAAATACGAATACATAATGGGAACTTAGATTAGGTATATAAGTAGAACTAAAGTAAAGCCACATCATAGGAAGAAAGAAGAAGCTAATCGACATGAAGCCATCAATGTATCTCGTGCTAGCATTTCTCTGTCTTTGGGCGACCTCCTTCGTTCATGGTGGTAAGTAGGAATGACGCTTTTTGTATCAACAGAAACAATGAAAACATTTGTACATAACTTTTAACTGATTCAATACAATTAAAACCTTTTATAAATGATACATATTTTTAAACTTAACAAACGTAATTATCTAAGTTTTTTACTGTTACTCAATGCAGGTACAAGTGCTGATAACGAGATAGAACTTGTTAAGGATTCAATTCCTGATCATGCTGAGTTTCTAAAGAGAGAAGACAACTTCTCCAAAAGGTAAACACTTTCTTGTTGTAGGATTGTTCGTGATCTTAGATCTGATGATATTTTTACATTAGGAAAAATGTAGGCGGGTGTGGTGTCATATTTAGGGATTTGTTATTGATGGCTTTGAAATTCGGTAACGGTTATAGTAAAAAATATTGTGATCTTATATATATATATATATATATATATATATATATATTATTTATGTCTATAGAATCATTTCGCTTTACGAGAAGATTGTGTAGCTTTTTGCACTTCATCCATCATGGAATTTCGAGACTCGGCTACACTTCTCGATATAGAATCTTGTTCTTGGTTAAAAAATGGCTTCCGTAATACTCTTTTGTTGCAAGTTCTGCATTTGGCACATCTTATGTCCGTTTGACTCCTTTATACACTGCTGTTTGCAAGCTGGAAATGTGATAAGCTTTGTCACTGTAACATCATCATTATTTTGAGTTGATGATGATACATTTATTTGATAACTAGATGTATCTACCTACTTCTATCTTTTTATTAATTAATCACTCTGTCACCACAATATCTTCAATAATAGGAGTCAGATGGAATTTAACATCACTATAATATTTATTCACGACTATTCACAATAATAACAAGTCTCCGATATTGTAGGAATATAATACATTTGTATTACTGCTTCACATAAGTAATATCACACACAAGCTGATATAGAATGAAACCTTGCTAGCACAAAATATAAACCTCCATAATGTTGATAATATAACCTTCATTATTTTTCTTATTGTACTTCCACTTCCCTCTATATCTCTGCGCATGACATCAATAATCTAATGGACTACGATTAGTCGATTGTTTTGTCACGTGATACGTGTAAAAACAAGTAATACTTCCGGTAGGCTGTCTGCAACACACTAGTCGCTCACAAATTTTTCTTCAAAAAACTTTCTTCCTTTAAAAACTGATTTATAATTATTGTCACATTTAATGAATGTCATTTAAAGAAACGCGTGTATTCAAGAATATTTTGAAAAGTAAAATTTTAATAAACACTGGGGAAGCGCTGATGGAGACAAACATTTTGCTTTAGAATTAATGATAATGGCAATGGCTGATCAGCTGTTTATCTGTTGTTATGTGTTGTTATGTGTAGCAGAAAGCCTACTAATGGCTGGTACGTATCACGTGACAAAACAAGGAAGTGACTAATCGTAGTCCATTAACTATCTCGAACATATTAAATTACTAAAACAATACAGTAATACAGTATCCGAGATGAAATAATTGTGTTCACATTTGACCTGTTACAGTCCCTCATTCGTTGATTTCTATGCTGACGTTCCTCTCGTTCATTTTGCAGAGTATATATATATATATTTATATGTGTTGTTCTTACTTTGCATACTATGGCGACCAAGGCAACACCTACCTTGACTTCATGAGTCAGATTTCCTCATTTTGTTAGCATCGTTTTCTCAATCGTTCAATTTTGGCATGGTAGGATCTCTTTTAGGCAGAGCTGTTGGTTAATCTGCTTTTCAGGTAAGAAAATATAGCACGACGATCATGAAACGATTACTTGTCAAGGTGAGATTATCAATACATATAATTCTCAACGTTATGAAAAAAGTGTGATGTAAAGTGAGCTTAAATAAAGTTTCAAATAACTTCGGTAAATTTTTTTTATAACATTCGCATGTTTCTCTGTTTAACTGAAGAGTCTCAATTTCAATATGGTACAGTGGAAGCCCGCTAAAACCCCGGGGGTCCATAAAATGGGATCGCGTTAAAAGTTGGGTCGCGTTAATGCGCGGTTTAACAATATTTTATTTTTTCGCTTTAAAAAATTGCTTTCCAAGCAATGGATACAATTTTCAAAGAATTTGGCCTGATGGAGTAAATGAATTTCATGCCCAAAATAAAGTTAATGTCTTGTTTTGACTTTTTTAAAAACTTTTCTCCAAATTTGTTTTCTCCATGTGAATGAATATAAAAAATTTCGGGAGCCATGCTACGACCGCGTTATATCCGAATTCGCGTTATGGTGGGGCGCGTTATAGCGGGGTTCCACTGTATTATAAACCCTGCGGTGTTAAACAAGATAAGACATTCGAAAATTAATTAAATTCCTTTGCTTTAAAATACCTGTGAATCATTACCCGATAGCACTTATTGAAATTCATATAAAATACTTTACTTGAAAGCATGCTTTGCTGAGTAACTTTAATAGATAATACATTTACCCATTGCCGCTACCGTTGATTGGCGTACTATAATTAGTAAATTAGTTACATTTATTTGGCAAAAATCGATATGAAGTTATGTAGCATTTATTTGTGCGTTATTGTGCAATTCGCAATATTCCATTTAAAGACAAGCAGTTTTAAAAAACAATTTATTTCTACTTCATGCATCACATTCTACATCTACATCAAATTAAGCCACACAGAGCATAATTAGGAAACATCGAAATCGGAGTATTCCACATTATAAGAAATTTTTGTTTATAGTCGTGCCAACAAATGGATGTATCTAAATACCATACAAAAACCTTGTTATAGTCTCAAGACTCCACAGGTGGATATTTAAAAAAAAAAAAATAATGATCATATTCTGATATATTTGTGTCCGCACTGACCAAATAGTACTGCCCTATAGACTATTTCCATATATATATTAATGTAAGCGAATAATATGGAAATGAAACAGTTAACACCGGAGCTCCCTTTACCAGTCCCCGAAGCAAGAGCGAGAGAAATAATGTTCTTATCTATAGCAATATCACTGGGAAAAACTATTTGGAAAGTTGGGAACCTCATGATGACGAAGCCCCTTTTATAAGACTCTAAAAAAATAATTTAATTGTTAATAAAGGAAAAGAAAAACATATTTAAATATAAAGCAATGTTTAACATAGTCATCTGTTTTAGATTTTTAAGAAAAAATGGTAAGAAATTTAGTTTAAAAAAAGCATTGTGTCATTGGTTAAATGGGCCAGTTGTCGGCAAATCGTTTCAACGAAGCCACCAGTGACTTTCTGAAGGTATTGATATGGCTTTTTTTCACTCTAAAATTAAAATAACATTCGTCACATTGAATATTTTCATGGGAGGCATTCATTAATTTTTAAAAAATGGTTTCCAACATTAAAACTTGTTCATACCTCGGTCAAAGGGTTTTATTTTTTTAAAAAGATATTTATGTTAATCCATTGAACGATTAAAATTTCAGCATTAGAAAATAAGCAACTACTTGGCTGCAATTAAGAGGAATTCGAGCGATCGTGTTCGCATGCTAATGGTTTAAAATTCCGATTGTTACACCACAGACAGTATTAGATTAGATTTTATACTGTTACGAGATTTTATGGAGGCTGATGATTAAAAGGCGTGTGCAAAGGATAGTGTCAAAATATTTATAGTAAAACTTAAGGTTTTTTTTGTTAGCATAAAATTTAGCGGATACATCCATGACTTTTCGGGTCTTCAGAACGAGGGATCCATATTTATTTTTTTTACTGGTAGTAGGGACCTGATTTATTTAATGTAATCGTAAAACCGTATGTCACATTTAGATGTTTAGTTTTCTAAAATATCACGACTTGTTTTGTTTGTATTGAGCGAGTGAGTACATTTTATGAGCCTTTTTTGAGCCTCATCGTGTAGTGCAATTCATCTCTTTTTTTATACAGATCAAAGTTGTCCATGAAACTCTCAGTGTTATTGTAAAGAAAATGCTGACGTTTATTTTAAGGCATTTTCTGTATTGTAGATCTGTTTCTTTGTTGTTATGTTTCAATAAATTTCTTTCGAACCACCTAAAACCATAAAGTGTTTGCTTACACGTTATTTCATGTTACAAAATTTGCAGACTGTCTTTATATATAGTAATTCGACTAGTCTCCCACGCGTAAGTGATATGATTGGCATGGGGAAGGAGTTTGGCTTTTATTGACTCTGAAAGTAGCAATGTGTATAATTCAATTAAGATTTGCATCATTCTATACGCCTTGTCGGAAAAAAACTTTAAAGAGATGCTATTGGAAATTATTTACTTACTGGGTAGGGCATTATGTTTTTGATTATGTCACAATCTCATTTATTGTCTTATAATTCCATTAATGTAATTGCATTTTTGCTTAACTATTAATTTCAAAATTATATTATACCCCATAAATTCTAATATCGAAGCAGATATTGCAAATAGTTTATCTTAAGAAAACTCAATATATTTAAGTAATCACGTAATCAAATAACCACCACCCCTGTTGTCAGCTCTTGTTATCAACATCGCGTAGCGAAAATAAAATAATTTGCATGACTTCAAACTATTTGAGAAAGTTTTGATCTGTATTTTTGTATACCCTTAGTTGACTAGAGATGAGAACAGACTTGATGTGGAGACAGTGAAGGCGAGGATATTTATGCAATAGAAGTTCGAGAATATAACATCTTGAATTTTTAAAGTTGTCTCTTAAGAAGAAAAGAAAAGTTTTGTCAAAAAATAGCAAGACATGAGCAGTATGTTTCAAGGCTTACTTATAAAATTAAAGTCAATTTTATGCAATAAAAATTATTGTAAATTTATATGCCTAGACATCGTTTTATTTCCGAATAAACTTGTTATTAATTTTTAAGTGTCCTATTGTTAAAATAAAATTTCTTAGTTTTCAGACCTTAAAAATGAGATGTTCACCATTTTCCTTTGTTCATACGCAAACTGTAACCTAGATTCTATTTCCTTTAGCAAATGGGCGGCTAACTGTAATTTTTAACTGACCAATCGTATTTAAGCTTCCTTCTGATTATTTCACCATTGAAACGACACAAGGTAATACAATACCTTTTATTACCTACGATGAATTTATTGTCTTTTTTTTCTAAATCCTTTGAAAAAGCGTATGAAGGTACGGCCGTACACGTTTGGAAAATGGAGGAAAAGAATATTCTAAACATGCAGTAAAGCTAAACAGAATTGTCATTTTAAAAACCACTTAAAATAAATGAAAGTTAATCTTGTAATTATCTCATAAACCAAACCAGGGTTTTCACAATTAGTCAATTAAAAGTATTGAAATATTATCAGTTAAATTATTTATTGCACTATTTAAAATTTATATTTTTACTAATATCTAGTGATCGTATGTCTCCTACACATAAAAACAAATTAAAAGAAATATAATTGTGAACACGTTGTGTTAAAACAAACGTGGACAAAATTTGTAAATATATGTGTGGACAAATTGTGTTAAAATCAATTTTTTAAAATATAATTTTTTTTGAAAATCTATGTTGCTTGGTTTAAGAATAGATTGTAGATACCTATAAATGGATGTTTACCTTGTCCACAAAAGCTAATACCATTTGTGACAAGTTAAAATGTATCATGTGCCGTCAAAAGACATAAGCTGGAAGTTATCCAAAACTAAACAATATTTAGTTACCTAGCTCTAGACTGCCTGGTAAAGATGATGGATTGAGTCGATGACGAAAGTTGCTAAGGTGAAATAAAAAAAAAGAGCTGGGGTGGAGTAACGAAAGCTTGGAAGATTAGTGGGTGTATGTTGGGCTTGGAAGATTACGGGGGTGTATAATGGGCTTGGAAGATTAGGGGGGTGTATGTTGGGCTTGGAAGATTAGGGGGGTGTATGTTGGGCTTGGAAGATTAGGGTGGTGTATGTTGGGCTTGGAAGATTAGGGGTGTATGTTGGGCTTGGAAGATTAGGGGGGTGTATGTTGGGCTTGGAAGATTAGGGGGTGTATGTTGGGCTTGGAAGATTAGGGGGGTGTATGTTGGGCTTGGAAGATTAGGGGGGTGTATGTTGGGCTTGGAAGATTGGGGGTGTATGTTGGGCTTGGAAGATTAGGGGGTGTATGTTGGGCTTGGAAGATTAGGGGGGTGTATGTTGGGCTTGGAAGATTAGGGGGGTGTATGTTGGGCTTGGAAGATTAGGGGGGTGTATGTTGGGCTTGGAAGATTAGGGTGGTGTATGTTGGGCTTGGAAGATTAGGGGGTGTATGTTGGGCTTGGAAGATTAGGGGGGTATATGTTGGGCTTGGAAGATTAGGGGGGTGTATGTTGGGCTTGGAAGATTAGGGGGTGTATGTTGGGCGTGAAAGATCGGGGCGTGTATGTTGGGCTTGGAAGATTAGTGGGTGCATGTTGGACTTGGAAGATTAGTGGGTGTATGTTGAGCTTGGAAGATTAGTGGGTGTATGTTGGGCTTGGAAGATTGGGGGTGTATGTTGGGCTTGGAAGATTACGAGTGAATAATGGGCTTGCCAGATTAGGAAATGCATGTCGTGTTCAGGTATAGGAGTGTAAAGTAGGATGTTGAATAATTATGTGATTAGGGGATAAGCGAGTGTATAGTTGGTTAAGAAAATATGTGGATTTTTACTACGCATCGTTTTAGGATTTAAGGAATTTTTTTCAAAGCTTACTATAAAAACAAAACGTATGATGGGACTGATGTAAAATATGCACACAAAAAAATATAGCAAAGCTTGTGAATATAATAATAAACATTTAAAAAATAATTTATTGCTCATACAGAAAAAAACGAAAGCAATAATAATTTTTTAAAGGCAATGAGTAAAACAAAGTATCGTCAAGCCCGAAAAAATAAACGCAACAAAAAACGTGTCGGCAGGAAGCCTTCTTGAGCGAACAAACAAACAAAAAATTAAATTAAATTAAAAAGTAGCACTTAAATGAGAAGTACTATCCGAGTGGGCAGCAAAATAATTGTGACATAAAATATGTAGGGGAGAGAGAAATTAAATACAGGCAAAAAGCGAAAGAAAAGAGGAGAAGTAAGTTCACTGCGATTGGTCGTGACGTGGTGTTACGTGGCAAAGTCGCAATCTGTGAATAAAAATATGACCTTGATGCCACGTGGTGTCAAGTTTCCATAGGTATGTATAAGCAAATACTTAAGCAGCTCAAGTTACATAAATAATGGGTACGAAGATGATGTCAGGGCTAGAACTGGAAAGCTAGGTCAGCGGATCCTGCTTTTAGATAACATATGGGAGTCAAATGCGCTGACTCTGCACAGCAAAGTCAGAATTTTTAACACAGATGTCCAAACAGTTTTACTCTACGGAGCCAAAACATAGAGAACAACGGTGCTCATCATGCAGAAAGTAAAGATCTTAACAAACACTTGGCTTAGAAAGATCTTGAACATCAAATGGCCAAACACCATTAACAACAAATATTCCTAAAAGGCCATACGATGAGACTTTTGCTGAATATGTATAAAGGAAACGATGGAATTTGATACTAAAAATATTTCGTATACCCCAGACAATCCATAACAAGGAATCCACAACAAAAATGGAGAGAAGGCCTAAGAGTACATGGAGACTCAAGCTAGAGACAGACACACAAAGTATTGTATACAACTGGGAGCTGTGTGAAAGGAAAGTATAGGACCATGATAAAAGGAAAATTATTCTAGACAACTTATATCCTAGACATGTTAAAAATTATTAGTAAGTAAGTACATGAATTTAGGCATCTGCACAGCAAAGTCTGCACATGCGCATTGTGCTTTAAATGATGTATTTTGCATCACGATGTTTTCTCCAAATAACGTAATGTCCACAATCAACGAACGTATCCCCAAAGATCAAAACCAAGTCATTAAATCAAGAATTAATCATTGTTGTCAAAATTGAATTTCGTTCTTTGTCGAAAGGTACAGTTTTTAGATTCAATTCGCTTGATTTTTTTTCGAAAATATCAACTCAACAGAAGAATGTTTGTGAGAAATACTTATATGTAAAATTATATTGACCCAAAAATCAATAAAATGGCAGTACACATTTTTACTCTAATTTAATCAATAAGATATTTTTTTTTTCTTTTTAAATGAATTTTAACATATTAGAAGCAGACATTAAATAAAATTAAATATAAATCTTAGTTCTGAAAATTATAAACACTTTTTTCTAATAAGTCAATATTTTTCATTAGACGGATTACCATAGAGCTTTGAATTGTAATTGTTACCCAACGAATGTTTCGAATTATTTGACACTATGTATCTTGTAAGTAAATTTCGTTTAATGAACGTTTTGTCACCATGCGTTTGTGACGTTTTCGTGACGTAATTTTACATATCTGTGACGTATTGTCTAGGTTGGCTTTTGTGTTCGTGCTGATCGTTCATCAGTTAGACTCCGCTTTTTGATGTGAGAATTTGGCATTGTTATCCCCTTGCGAGTTGTGCAGTAACTTTGAATTTTTGTTATGAACAGGCGATAAATGTGTTGGATAAAAATTTACGCTGTTTTTGGAATGGGGCTTGTGTTTAGTTTTGATAGGATTAGGCCTTTGATTAGGCCTTTGATTAGGCCTTTTGGACGTGTAAACGAATTAGAAGAGACACAACTGATTAGGGACTCTTTAGTTACAGACGATGTACATAAACAAAGAAATGTGGCCACTTGAAAAGACGTCAGGCTAAAGTTGAGTCGATAAGTAAGGGTAGTAAAAATTACGTCATTTACACATTTCAGACGAGTGGTCACTGTGTGCTCCTTGCGTCTTAAATTGCTTCATGTGTAAACGTAGGTGATATTATTTGAATAGTTGACAGAGAAACAAATTATGACATGAAAATAAGCAAAATAAAGTATGGGAAAACCCCCCAAAAAAATAAGTACATGGATAGCAATATGAATAATTACATACCACAACACCGCATTACCCAAGTGAGAACAATTTGTTACTCTCTTCATATTAATTTTTTCCAGTTGAACAATTTTGAATTTATGAGCTAAAATTATGAAAATCTGTTGAGATGAATCAAGTGAAGAAATTCTGCTACATGTGGAAACCATAGTGATCAAATAAACACAGCTGTATTGTGGGACACGTCTTCGGCAAACCATTAAATTAATTATGATAATAAAGAGGCGAGACCGGATAGATAGAAAGAAATAAGTTAACTAAAGTATAGGGAAACTTAAGTAAAAAAAAACGGAACGCATAAAAACGAACTGGCGATAAGAAGCCTTCTAAAACAATTCTACAAATATATATGGTAGGTTGTCTAGATGTTAGTTCCCTTCGCTATAGCCCCAGAAAATAGTTCAGAGTAAAAAAATCTCCTGTCCTCCAGCTCCTGCAGAGCTGATATTTGGAAATTCTACGAGATCCTAAAGAGCCGATGGGTTGAAAGGAAAACACAAAGTCGTCTAACAGTTCATCAAAATATATTTAATTCCTTCTTGATGTGTAAGTGCTCAAAAGCATCAGAAACCACAACTAGTGTATCCACATTTTAAAAAATCACATCTACTGCACAAAATGAAAAAAACCCACTCACTCTGTTCGTCCCTGTCAACACTCTCGTCTCTACATTCTTCACACACTTCCTCACGTGGGTTTTTTTTCCCAGCCACACCAAGACGGTCATACATGACTGAGAAAACTCGTGTGGTATACAGGGAATCCCACGAGCGCTCTCTTACCCTCATCAAAACATAAGCAGAACAAACTCACACGATCTGACTGTGACAGGCTTATTTAATTATATTATGTTTCATTAAATTAATTTAAACGCCGATCTGCAAACAAAGTTAATTATTTTCTTTTTCATTTAAATTAATTTAAACGCCGATCTGCAAACAAAGTTGTCATCGTGTGCATTCATGCAGTAAATTGAATTTTATTAGAAATATTAAACAACACTTTTACAACTAGTGTTTACATGCTAATCTAAAATTTCAGGGTTTTTTCTTTTAAAATCCGTGTATTAGTATCACAAATTCACTCGTCAATAGTTAAAGCTTTACTAAAAATACATAAATTTCAAAACAAGCTTTGAGTTTCTACTACTACTACTATAACTTCAGTACAGTACACGATATTATTCGGTATAACTTACAAAATATGGTCCCAATGTTTGGGTTTTGAGTCTCCTAGCCTCTTTGTCCCGGGGGGGGGGGGAGGTCAAAGGAAGCGCATACAAGTTCCATTGTTATATTACCGAACAAGAAGAGGTAACACGGGGCTAGGTTTCATCGCTGAAATGTATAAACTTAATTACAAGAAAAGTCGTTTTTTTTAAATACCATTTTAAAAGGTTTCTTCCTACATAGTCCCATTTTAACAGTCTTTGTATCGAGTTGCTTGCTTAACGACTTCCTACATGGTCCCACTTTAAGAGTATTCAACACTGTGTTTAAAGTTGTTAGCTAAACGACTGAGCTGGGTAATATTTAAAAGTTACAATGATAAGGTTCACGAAATATATTTAAAATTCAATAACGCATAGGCGAGCAAGTTGCTCGTTTAAGGATAATTTACTTTTATGTAACTTTTTTTTAAAACAATGCATATATATTAATAAAAATCACTTGTAAGCATTTATTTAAAAAATAATGCATAATGAGGACTTAGATTAGGTATATAAATAAAACTAAAGTAAAGCCACATCATATGAAGAAAGAAGAAGCTAATCAACATGAAGCCATCAATGTATTTCGTGCCAGCATTTCTCTGTCTTTGGACGACCTCCTTCGTTCATGCTGGTAAATATTAATGACGCTTTTTGCATCAACAGTAGCAATGTGAACAAATATCTATAACTTTTAACTGATTCAATACAAACAAAATATATTATAAATTATATATATTTATTATTTTAAATAAGTTATTATGAAAGTTTTCTACTGTTACTCAATGCAGGTACAAATGCTGATAACGAGATAGAGCTTGTTAAGGATTCAATTTCTGATAATGCAGAGTTTCTGGAGACAGAAGAAAATTCCCCAAAAAGGTGAACACTTTCATGTTGCAGGATGCCCCTGATCTTTGATCTGATTATATTCTTTACAGTAGGAAGAAAAAAAAAGGGGGGAGGGCATATTTACACTCTTTTATAAATAGCCTGTATAACAGGTAACGGTTAAAGTAACAAATGTTTTTTGAAGACATAATTATAATTAGGCGAGAAATGTGGACAAATACACATACATAATTACCAATATATCAGGACAATACAAAAACATTATATATATATATATATATATATATATATATATAGCAGCCTTTTGTGATCGGGAAACGTTGGAGTAGCTTTTGAAACATCATCAAATGGCTTAGAAGGTCGATTATGGAATACCAGGCTTGTCTGCACTTCTTTATAGAGAACCTTGTTTCTTCCTTAAAACTCTTTTTGTTGCAAGTGCTACCTTTCTCATCTTATGTCCGTTTGAATCCTTGATACACTGCTTTTCGCCAGCTGTAAATGTCATCAGCTTTGATCTTCTATTTGTTGATTTCTATGTTGACTTTGCTCATATTCATTTTTCAATATTTATAAAGATGGAAAATGCTGAGGTTGATGTTAGCGTTTTTTTAAAATAAATTGAAGGAGAGTTGCTCAATTCGTCAGCCTCACTCCCTTGCCATTTATTTTTATTCAATGATAGGACTTGATCAGGTTGAATAGAAAATGATCAGCATTCAGTAAATGACAGCATTGCTTGTGTGTATTTCACTATGCCTTTTATGTGTTCCGCGTTGCAAGAGTTGTCGGAATTTTAATTGGGTCAATGTCATAAAGCCAACGCGACTGAAGTTTCTAAATTTTATTTTGGAGTTTGCCTTCTCTTAGATCAGTTGCCATCCACGAATACCTAGTCCCGTCCAAGGGAGACGTGTTTAATATATTTTTTAAATCTAACCATGTTTTATTGGGTATTGAACTCTAGTCAATATATTTTGGACTGACTCGGCCAACAAGCACCAATATATATACATATATACATAATGTAAAATAAGTTCCTAAAAGATTACAATTGGGTAATCGGCTAAATATTAGAAGATGTTCCAGGATGACGTGGTTAAATTTCCTCGTTAAGAAAAGTCAGGAGAATGAAATGTAATTTGAAGTAGTTCAACAATTATTAAGTACTTCTGGTATGCTGTTAGTATTAATTTCGTTTAAAGTTTTTTTTTCATTGCCAAAAAGATATGGAAATGTCACACACACACGCAAACACACAGACACACAAACACACATACACAGACAAACACACGCACGCGCCAAAACACAAACACACATATGCACACATCCACAAAGGGCATCACGAGCTATTCATGAAAATATCGATGATTGGTATATGTAAGATTTTATTTGACGAGTTAAATGTATGCCCATAGAAACATTTCATTCGCTTTATTAGCTTCTCTTTTAGGCAGAGCTTTTTGTTAATCTCTCTTTCAGGTTATAACATATACCAGGATGGTCGGCAACACGATTGCTTTTCAGAGATTATCAATACAAATAATTATCTAGGTATGAAAGAAATGATGGTGAAGTTGTTAGTTCACGGTGTCTTGCTGATTTGGAAGCGTTGGCCACCGGACGCCCCTCAACTTCAACCATTATGAACAAAACCACCTTTGCGTGTCCCGCGTGGGCGGACAAAGGCATGCATGGTACCTGCCGGAATTAAACAGTTCCTACTGGACTGCCAGCTGGGATATTTGCACATTTGGACGAAAAGGCAGAGACAGGGTAGGAATCATGATTACAAGTTGCCGTCAAAGTATCTGAGGCGAGAGATGATTCTAGATATCCAGCCCTGAGGAAGCTGCTCCTAGGCAACCGTTTCGTCCCAGCTACTTCGCAAACTAGTTGCGAGGTGGAAACCCACTGCAGAACCCCTCTTATAGGGCGTCCGACGCTTCCCCAGGACGGGTGGGGGAAGATATTAGGACGTAAATTTACCATCCCAACTCATAGGAAAGTCGATCGTGTCCACTGCGTGTATGCGCCGTGTCGGACCGACCGGGTGTCCTTTGAATTGTGGCGGCCTCGAGTAGAAATCCCGATCGAGCGGACTCGGGTGGGGGCCGTCCTAGCAAAGGGACATCTCGAACGTGCCGCTTTGCGACATAATATTCGGGTTTAATGGGGGGTTCTTTGGGGAGAGAATATGGAGCAATAGCTTCACGGCCCGCTGATGCCTTTTCCTAATGTGACATTTCAGTGTTGAGCTCAAGAGCGTGCTAAATAATTTCACGATGACCTGGCTAAATTGCTAAATGGCTAAATGGCAAAATGGCTAAATGGCTAAATGAGATGGTTAAAATATCGCAATATTCCTCTTTTTTTACAGAATGGATGTCAATTTAAATATGGTGTAATAATCTATGGTGTAATAATCTATGGTGTAATAATCTATGGTGTAATAATCTATGGTGTAATAATCTATGGTGTAATAATATATGGTGTAATAATCTATGGTGTAATAATATATGGTGTAATAATCTATGGTGTAATAATCTATGGTGTAATAATCTATGGTGTAATAATCTATGGTGTAATAATCTATGGTGTAATAATCTATGGTGTAATAATCTATGGTGTAATAATATATGGTGTAATAATCTATGGTGTAATAATCTATGGTGTAATAATCTATGGTGTAATAATCTATTGTGTAATAATCTATGGTGTAATAATCTATGGTGTAATAATCTATGGTGTAATAATCTATGGTGTAATAATCTATGGTGTAATAATCTATGGTGTAATAATCTATGGTGTAATAATCTATTGTGTAATAATCTATGGTGTAATAATCTATGGTGTAATAATCTATGGTGTAATAATCTATGGTGTAATAATCTATGGTGTAATAATATATGGTGTAATAATCTATGGTGTAATAATCTATGGTGTAATAATCTATGGTGTAATAATATATGGTGTAATAATATATGGTGTAATAATCTATGGTGTAATAATCTATGGTGTAAAATTTGAAGAGACATTGGAAAATTAATTAATGTTTTAGGTGCGTGAAAATACGTATGCGGTTGTGTACATTGGGATGAGGCGGTTAGCACTAATTGAAATTATTTTAAAGTACATTGAACTCATTCTTTGTTGAGTGACTTCTATAGATAAAAAAATCCACGCATTGCCATTCATTTGTGGTTGGGGGGGGGGGGCGCTATAAAATGTTTAAAAAATGATGAACATTTTTTTATTATTTTTTTTTTAAATCCCTATAATTTAGAGCAAAGATTTGTCCGCCGTCCTGCAAGTCCCATGTCTCCTTTTTAAGACAGGCAATTTTACAAAATAGGTAATGGCTATTTATCTTCATGCTACTATAACCATTAATTCACACATTGCAATGAAACTATAGGACATTTTGAAATAGGAGCAATCAACACTAAAAGAAATGTTTGTTGATCGTCATGGCAACAAATGGGTGTATCCAAAAACCAAACGAAAATCTGGTCTGGGTTTCAAACCTCAGCTAAGGGATCAATCATTTTTTTTGTCGTTGTTGTATTGATGATATGTTACAGTCCGCACTGGCTCTGTAATCTGTCTTAAAATATGCATGACGTAAACCAATATGGGAGTGAAACAAGGCAGACAAAAAAACGTTTTTAACAACGTTCAAGATATAACCAGAGAGAAAAAAAAGTCATTAGCTGTAAAAAGGACAACATATGACAGGGACACAACTCATTAATGGTTTGGGAAATTTCCTGAAGACAACGCCCCTTTACATAATTCCTCAAAAATAATATCAAGTTCTTAATGAGTTGTTTCCTGATTTTATTGTTTTAAGATCCTTTACGTTAACTTCGCTTTTGTTCGTGGCTGCATGGCTACATTCGGACGGCTAATAAACACTATACCCGTCAACCTATCGAACTGAAACTTAACGTATAGACTCTTCGCCGATGATAACACATTCTGTCACATTTTTTGACACACACCCTCACTCAAAAAATCTGTTTTTTTAAATGGGAAGGTGAAGAAATATGAATCCACTAATTTTACTAAATATATTGCCGATATCTTCACTAAATAAGATACTTTTTTAAAACAAATATGGCAAATGCGTTTTGGCCGTAATATTTTCTTTTCTTTTTTTTTTTTTTTTTTTTTTTTTGTGTGAAAATGTTGGTGAAATAAATCTGCGTTGTAATAGTCGGTGGGTCATTAGAATATTGATAAAGTTCATGGGCGTGAACACAATGTGTGGTAACAACCTCGGAGCCAATAATAATTGATATTGTTTTAAAGTGACCTACTCGCTTTCCTGATTTGTGAAATTTTCTGCCCAACATTCCATTACTAAATGTTACATTTCATGAACAGTTTATTTGACATTTAAATTGAAAAGGGTATAGTGGGATACTCAGTGACTTCGATGTTACCCTCGATGTCATCATAACCGGACATCGCCTGAATGGCATTTGAGTCTACATTGGGACACTTCAACCAACAAAATGACAATGTCAGCTTCTTTTCGATTGCGATTTCGTTTCGTATTTTTATAAATATGGCAGTATTACATTATACCGCTGTCAGCCCAACCTTACGTTGTTATTACATTTCATAATGAATCAACTGATGCTACTGGTGCCAAGCTGTATCATTACATGTGTTCTTCCCCCTTGTGTTATCCAGAGGCGACAAGAGAGGCGATTTTTGTGTAAGGAACCAGCTTATAATCTTAAAAATAATAATGCCTTGTGGATTTCGTCCTGCAACATCTACACAGTCGTGACATTGTGACGGACAGATACCAGCAAAATCAACTAAAAGAAATGTATGTTCTTGAAAGAAGCTGTGCAGATCTAGTTCTAATTGTAACCAAAAAAAAAGTTAAACAACACACCTGCATCAAAATAAAAAAATAAACTTTTAAAAACATAAATTTATATTGTCGTCTTGCGTTACTTTAACAGAGGAGATGAATTTTTGTATTAATATTTTTATTTTATTTATTTTTTTAATTAAGGAACGCCTTACTTCAAAAGAATAGCTCTACATTTTATGCTAGAAAAAATTCTTCTATCACGCGTTTGAACTTTCAATGTCAACTGTGTCTAAGCGATGGATGTGTCATTACGCTTATTTGATTCTCTAGTTGTTAATATAATGATCTATTTACTGTAACAATAGAAAAGAAATTAATGTACACTCTTTCAATATCTGTTTTACCATCAAATTTGATGAATAAAAATGAGCATGTGAATGTATTTAATGTTGTTATAGGTTTACACGTGATGACTATGGTGAAATAAACGGTTGTTCATGTCGTGATTAGATATCTACAAGCCCTACCCAGTAATATTAGAGTACACGGTGGGTTTTTTTTTACGTCGAAGCATCTATTTTCTTTGCTGATAAAATTTAATTTATAACTTTTGTAATATAAATAATGAAGTCGAATGTAGGCCTATATTTTAATTCAAAAAAAAATTTAAAAAATCCCCCAACCTCTACTTTTAATATATTGTCTGTAAAATAAATTACTGTTTGTGTTTTGCATAACACAACTATTTCACACGTTTCATGGGTGTGTTATAACATAGAAATATTAATGAGTTATCCATGGTAAAAAATAATTCATTGTTTGTATGTTGTGAATTACGAAAGAGTTTTGACCAAATATTTGTAATATGTTTTGGTCATTCGCCAAAGAATGGCCGCTCGATCCATACCAAAATGTTAGAGCATTAAAATATGTGTCCTTTAGAAATGATCTATAATTCATATTTTTTTGATGCGCAGAGTTCTCATTATATAATCAATCTCAGAAAATGACATTTATACCAGCGAACATTATCATATACTCAATAGATTATAAATACGGTTGTGAACCAGAAGAAAATTATTCCTCCGCAAAACCTTGATGCAACAATTTATATTTTCCTTGTAATTCCTTGGTTTAAATCTTGAATATATACATTATTCAGTTCTATTATTATTTTTTGTCAAATACTAAATTCTTTTAATATTTTATTTGCATTTTTGTAAAAACTTGCAATGGCTTCTTTCAAATGGATTTTCGTAACTTGTTTACGTAAGTATTGCATTTGCGTTTTGTTAACTTTGAAAATAATTATAGCCAGAACAATTGAAAAAAAAGGTGAGTATGGTAGATCAGACAGACACATTCTGGAAATAAAATAGATTTTAATCTGAAAAAAGAATGTTTTAATTATGTTACTTAATATTACTTTAAAACGGAATGAGCTAATGAAACATATGCTATAAATACATTATTAAAATTTAAAAAATGTATATATTAAAAAAAAAGGTAAAAACATGATGTTATAAATGAACGGCTCTCGCTCATATATTAGTGCAGTTGTCAAGTCCTGGAATGTAATGCGTGGGTACTAACACAAGATTACGCTGGAGTCCTTCAAGACAAATTTAAAAACTCACCTATTTCGCAAACACCTTCTGGGGTGAAGTTGTTTACCATCTTTTCCAGCTTTTTTTCTGTACCGCGCTTCGAGCCTTTGGGGATGAAGCGGGATTTTTCAAATGAGCTTTATTATTATTATTTATTATTATCTGCATAAAGTGCAGATGATCCTTTTCCCTTATCTTCAACAGGACTTGATCTTGTTTAGTATACATTTTTTAGATACACTCGTACTTTTAATTTTAATTATTCATTATATGAAATATAACATAACCCAAAGTATTGTTTTTGCTCAAAACTGATGAGCGCACAACATTATATCTAACTCTCAACATTCCTAACAAAACTGACTTTGCAAGTAGTAGTAGATGGCGTCCGATCAGGCAAAGCCACCGTAGACTTAGGTGTTCCTCTAGGCACAGTACTGGGCTTCCTTGTCTTTCTCTGTCACATAAACGACCTCACTGATACTGTAAAATCTCAAATGAGGCTGTTTGCAGATGACTGTTTTATCTATAGAGAGATAATCGACTTCGACGGCCACAGCAAACTTCAAGCAGATTTGAAGTGCCTTCTGAATTGGGCGGACAAATATGGCATGAAATTTAATGAAAACAAATGCTACATAATGAATATCTCGAGATAAAAAACATCAAGCCAAATATATTCCCTAAATAGGACAATGCTCCAACAATTAAAAATAATCCATACCTTGGCATTATATTCTCAAATAACCTAAAATGGTCACCCCACATAAAGAAAATTTCAAAAAAGCAAACTCCACACTAGGTTCCATTTGAAGAAATTTGCGCCACTGCCCAACATCCTGCAACGAAATGCCTATCTTGCACTCGTCCGTCCAATACTTGAATATGGTGCAATCAGCAAGGACCCATACCTAAAGCAAGACGTGGACAAGTTAAAGCGAATCCAAAGTAACGCAGTGCGCTTCATAGCACGTGACTACAAAACCACCACTCCTGGCTACGTCACTGGCCTCTTAAACAGGTTTGACATCCCACCCTCAAGGACAGACGAGAAAAGATCCGCCTAACATTCTTATATAAAGTGGTCATGGGGCTAGTGCCGGAAATCCCAGCAAACAATTATCTCACACCACAGAAGACAGGTCGATTAATGAAAGCCAAACATTCAAAACACTGACTTAACCTCTGACAACCCCATGAGAAATTAACCACGGAACAATAGCAAATGCTTCACTGTGCCTCGGAGTAAAACAATGCATCATAAACAATCATTCTTTCCACGCACAAGAATCTCTTGGAACCACCTGGACAATACCGCCGTGAACTCGACATCTATCGAAAGCTTCAAGGCCGCCCTTGCATCTGCTAGGAGCCGTTAGGATTGCAGCATCGCTTCCCCGACCGTTGCACATATGCCAGTATATGGATGCAACAACGTACCGAACCAGAACCAGAAATAAATACGTAATAACACAGGGGGGGGGGAATTATAATTCTATATTTATTTTGATTTTTTTAAATTTTCATAGTGAAATAAATATTTACAGTGAAATGCTTTTTCTAAAATTGCTACTTAAGACCAGATTAAATTAAGTGTTGAAAATTGTAATCACATTTGAAAAGAGAAAGTACGTAAGAATGTAGTATAGTCCATTTTTTAAAATTATCTAACTAGAATTTATTAACCTACGTTTTCGATCTAACTTTTCGCTTGCTACCTGCTTTGCAAAAATGCAGAACAATTCCTTATTTTAAAAATAAGTATCTGTGCAATGATGTTTATGTTTCTAACATTATTTAGTTTTGAGAAGTAAATTTCTTCTACAGGTTACACGCCTTCCCTACCCCCATTTCACGCCCATAAACTACAATGTTGTTATCTGAACATGACTTTAAATTACAAAGCGTAAATAATCACTAATTAAATCATTATTGTCTCTAAGGAGTTTATTGACGGCGGATTTTTTATGCTAAAAAAATACTTAGCATGCTATGTGTTTTTAAATTGTCTAATGTTGAGCCTAACTTACACCATTTCGTGCACCTGAACTATAATTTTCTTTTTCTATAAATTGTGAAAAAATAATCTTAAATTGACTACAAAAACTCTAAGTACCATTTCAAATATATTTTATATTAAACTAATTTAAAATACATCGATATCTGCATTTCAAATTTTAACCAACTTTTGCCCTGTTTTTCTGATCCATAATCCAACAGTCGTAACTACTAAAAATTATTTTATCCTCAGAAGAATCTTTTCACCGTTTTCATGCATGTAAACAGTGTTAGTGTTTTATTTAAAGAAATATTATTAATCCCATAAAAATATAAACACACTTTAACTTTCGCAAATTAAAAACAAAAATATAGTTTTATATTTTGAAAGAAAATCTCAACCAATCTTTGTACACACCTATGAACTGTAAATTAAATTATTTTTTTAAGTATAGCTCCTTTTTTAAAAGATCAAATTTTCACTTGTGTCAAGTGATTGGGCTTCGATATTCATGTGTACTCTTATGTAAATGTACCGACGTTTGTCAATGTCCTGATTATCTTAGTAAGTAAATGTTTACTTGCAAAAGGAGAATGCAACATCTATTTTTCACAGCTTTGTAATATCCTTGGATTTAAAGATATTGTCAACCACTTATAATGTACACAGTCTATTTCCTACCAACGATACATATGTGCCTAGGAAGGTAAATTATTTATCAATTAAAGTATTTAATTCTGGGGCGTATCTTGTGCATAATGGTGCAAAATGAAAGTATCGAATCCAACTTACAGACATTTTTTAATTTTTAAAAAATAAAATCATCAACGGGGATGGTAGCCCCCTACGTAGGCAACAACACTTTTGTTGCATGTCCCCAAACTTAAACTAAAATTCTTAAATCCAAGATCTCTTTCAAACACGCACTGTTTTAAAATGGCTAAAAATACTTTGACTGACTTAAACGGCTTTTTCTCATTAAAAGTATGTTTTTTGGTTTAATTTTTATTATTTTATAAATGTAATAAATGTATATTTTTTTAAATTTCAAAAGCAAAAAAAAAGGTAAAGACTTATTAAATGTTAAAAATGCAAAGCAAATAGTTTGTTTGTGTTATTTACAATTTAAAAAGCAATCAATTATATTTATTAATTTTACTTTTAAGAAGGGAAAATTCATTATCATATTTGTCATGCGTGTTATTAAATTAAAAGAAATTGAAGAGTGTTGCTAAAATAGGAAATTTGCGTTATGACATCATTTGCATGTTTATTTAGATTAAATTAATCTTATTCTATTTCGCAATGTTAACAATGCACTCAAAACGCACTAAAACTACAGATGTTTGGGTTTTGCCAAAAATGTGATTACGGTGTTATTATTAGATCATAATTTGTTTAATTATTTTTTTTAACTTTAAAATTTGTATCAAATGCTTTAAATATTTCCTTTGCAGTTATTTTAAATGTATTTGTAACCTATTACAATAATACTTTAAGATTTATTAAAATAAAAGCTGATGTTTTATTTTCTGCGCATTGAAATTTATTCGATTTCATTAAAATAATATAAAATCTCAATCATTGTTTTTTAGAAACCGAGCGTATTTTAATCGATGCCTTTCTTTAAACGTTATGATCAGCCTAGCTCAATTATATATTATATATACTTGTGTTTTCAAGAGAAAGTTCTCAATGATTTCACATACACTAAAAATAGGTCTAAATTATATGAAATATCACATCTGAAATTAATAAGGACAGTGTTTTTCAGGCTAATTTAAATAAAATGGGTCAATAATTTTATTCGTCCAAATTTTGCATAATCTGATGTCCACTTTTAGAAAAACGTACCACTGTTTGTAATCCAATGAGAGACTCAATTACTCTATCGCTAATCCCTGAAAACATTTTCTTTTCTCTTAACGACAATCAGCAAACACTTTTTTTGGTAGGATTTACTATTAAAAATCTGTTTCTATAAACGAAAATTAATTACTTTGTGTATTGTAAATAGGAGCATAAGTTTATTATACGTTTCAATACAACACAAATTTAATTTAAAAGCACATACGTTAAATGTGTTAAAATTAATTAACTTTTCTAAACTTAATAAGAGTATCTTAACTTTTGAATATGTCAGTGAAGTGTTCTGTATATTACCAGTGTTCACAGAATTTAAATACATCTTAGATAACACAACGATTTTCCTTAATGTATATTTGACATCATAATGTTCACTAATGAAAGCTAATTTTATTTATTTTTATAATCGAATTAATTTTTTTTTAATCGGGGGATTTACCAGTTCAAAAATACTAAATAACTATTTAAATGCCATCCCAGCAAACAATTATCTTACCCCACAGAAGCCAGGCCGATTAATTAGAGCCAAACAGTCACTTAACACTGACTTAACATCTGACAACCCCATGAGAAATTACACCCGAAACAATAACAAATGCTTCACTGTGCCTCGGAGTAACACAGTGCAACATAAGCAGTCATTCTTTCCACGCACCATAATTGCTTGGAACAACCTAGACAATACCGCCGTGAACTCGACAACGATCGAAAGCTTCAAGGCCGCCCTGGCATCTGCTAGGGGCCGTTAGATTGGCAACATCGCTTCCCCAACCGTTGCACATATGCCAGTATATGGATGCAGCAACGTACCGAACCAGAACCAGAACCAGAAATATAAAAATAAATATATATGCAGGGTAGGAAGAGGGGGTAAGAGGCGGCGGTTTGACTCGGATAGAATTTTCTTGGGGTGGTAGATTTGATCTAAGTAAAAGTTAAATGCATTTATGATCAGCTTGCATTTAAATAACTGTTAATTAAAACAACTTCAATATGTTTTTGTATTTTATTTCCAGTTGTTCTTGTCGGCACTGAATTTACACAGGAAAAATGCGGTACCACGAACGACAAACTGTATATTTTAGCAGATATCACAACAGATGAATACACTACCATTGAACAAGTATCTGAATTTGTCCGTTTTTTTTACACAAATAGAAAAGATGATTCTAAAGAATTGGACGTACATTTGATTGAACCATTTCAAGAGAAGTCAGTTCAATTTGAACAATTCAACAACACGGCGGAGAACATTATTTCAGATATAGAAGACTTTGCGACATTACTTTTATTTAATGGGTCTAATCGCGCAGACTATATAGATCTATCCAAAGCATTGAGTTATACAGAGCAAGTTATAAGAAATGACATGCCACGGCGCAATCATGTTAAAGGTTATGTCATTGCTGGATTTTTTATCTGTGACCGTTATTGTCGTAAGACAGCCGAATTGTTTAAAACAAGAAATATAACTTTTGGTGCCAAACAATTAATACTTTTTCTTAGTGCGAATCACAGAGAACCAGATCCAATATTTTACAATGAAAAGTTTATGTATTTACATATTTACAAATATGTGTTTAATTTTAATGATATTTTAAAACTCGTATGCCACACATGTCCTCCTGGATGGCTCAGTTTTAAGGAAAATAAAGACATTTTCAATAATACATGTTACAAGGTTTTCAGATTAAACGCATTGTTGAACTGGTTTGATGCAAGGAAACATTGCCAGACAGCGCAAGCTGATCTCGCTATGATCGAAACAAGGGAAGAATTGGTGTTTGTAAATAAGATATTACAGAACTATAAACTTGTTCGTCTGGAGCATGATGTGATTCCTGTTGGCCTGACTATGAGGAATGATGCAATGAAACGTTTTCAGTGGATCAATGGCCGGCCATTTCTTATAGTGACAAAAAATGTTCATTTTAAGAAGTGTACCAATTTTTCTTGTGGAGCATTATATTATGGCAATGAAAATGAATCAAAAAGTGTGTCAGATGTAGGAAATGATGACATAAGTTGGCTGATTGATGATTGTAAAATAATGAAGACCCAAACCATTCTATGTGAGAAATATAGCAAAAACTTCATTTATTTTGTTAATGAAACGCTTCCACGTAATATTAGTAATTTGATGAAACAGATAGTTGTACAACAAAACAATGAATTTTATGTAAATAGTTTTTATAATAATGCAATGTTTTCCATTTTTACATTACCATTTGATTTGAAATATGATAAAAAATATGTTAACTTTTTGTTTGATTGTAGAGATGGCTTAATGTTTGTCTATTATGTTCACGTTTGTGACAATACAGCAGACTGTTACAATGGTAGGGATGAAATCAACTGTGACAAACGCTTTAACGATCGTTTAATTTTTAAGAAAAATCATTGCGACGATATTGAATCCTTTCGTAACAACAGCGACTATGAAGGATGTGATGAATGTGTGGACAGACGATGTTCTGACGGTACATGTGTGCCTGGGCATTGGTTGTCAAGTAATGGGGAAAACTGTTTATTGAATAAGACAGCTGATGGAATAATGTTTCTGAATGTATCTGAGAACTGCGGAGAAAACTGTAATTTCACTGAAAATTTTATTCATGAAATTGTGATTTGTAATTCAAAAAATAGTTTGAAAATGTCAGATGTGCTACTCGGTAATAATTTAAATATGTTATCAAACATCAATTGGGCCCCTAAGTGTCTCTACATCAGGGGTCGCAGTGGCAACCCACTTGGTTGTTCTGATATGACCCACTTAAATGATTGTGAAAACTTTAAGTGCCCTGATACTTTTTTCAAATGTTATAAATCTTATTGTATTTCTATTTATATGATGCGTGATAAGATAATGGACTGTGTCCATGGTGAAGATGAACGTTTTGAAATGAACATGGGAGATTTCTTATTTTATTGTAGGGGTCATACCTTACATATCCTTCACCCCTTACATGTCTGTGATGGAATCGCCCAATGCCCTTTAGGTGATGACGAGCTCAACTGTAACTTCAAATGCCCCCGTGGGTTCACGTGCCTTGGGGGCGGAGTTATAGTAGGAAACCAATCAGAAATCGGTACAATTAGATCTTTTGAAATTTTTGATTTACGAAGTAGATATCTCAATGTGTCCGGCATTGATCTGTCCAATATTAAACAAACTTACGTTTTACCTCATTTGTTGGACCTGCAAGCGACACACTGCAATATAAGTGATGTGGATTTCATTTTAAATCATTATTATTATGGTCGTCCGATTTTTAATGTAAATCTAAGTTACAATAACATTCTTAGACTGGACAAATACGGAAGTTTACATTTTTTGGACAATCTAAAGTTTCTAAGTTTAGGAGGAAATACACAGCTTTCTCATTTAGATCCAAACATTTTTATGTTAAAAAAATTGCACACACTGGATATTGCCTTTACAAACATTTCAGTTTTTGACTTTAAAGAGTTTAATTATTTTAACACTTTGCGGTATTTGAACATACGTAAAACTAAAATTAATAAAATCCTAACCGTTTTCTCTCGAGAAATTTATTTGGATTTTCTCGATATCCGTCAAACAATGCTTCGACCAGAACAAGTTATTGAATTTTTAAAATTAATACATGTGAAAGAACATTTGTTCACAGATAATATTAAATATTGCTGTCCGCAAATTATTGGCCCAAAAACATCGAAAGATGTGTGTCAAGCGCCATCTGATGGCATATCTTCATGTGAAGATCTTCTCGGTGACGTGTTGAAACGTTCTCTACTGTGGATTGTCGCCATCATCTCCATTTGTCTGAACCTCATCGTTTTGATATTCAGAACTGTCTATGATCGTGGGGTCTTTAAAAAAGGTTATGGAGTTTTTATAACGAACCTCGGTGTTTCCGATTTTATCATGGGCGTCTACCTGCTAATTATCGCTGCAGTCGATGCTCATTTTCGAGACAGTTATGTGCTTCATGAGACAGATTGGCGTCACAGTATTTTATGCAAGACAGCTGGGTTTTTATCAACACTCTCCAGTGAAACGTCTACGTTCTTTGTTTTACTCATAACACTAGACAGGTTTTTGGTGATACGGTTTCCGTTTGGAGAGTATAGGCTAACAAAATGGGTTGTCGCTATATCAGTTGTCCTGTCCTGGGTCATTGGGTTCATTTTAGCTTTAATTCCTATCGTGTATCAACAATGGACGATCTACTCATCTAACCCCATGTGTCTTGGTTTACCGCAGACTACCAACAGGCAGCAAGGTTGGCAGTACGCAGTTGGCGTCTTCATTGTCTTAAACTGCATTTTATTTATTTTTATAGCTCTTGGTCAAGTTTTAATTTTTTTGTCAATGTCCAGAAAAATTATTACGTGTAACATTGACCACGCTGCAAGTAGAGATCAGGACATCACCGTTGCTAAGCAACTGTTCCTCATAACACTCTCCAACTTCCTGTGCTGGTTTCCTATCTGCGTCATTGGGCTAAGGTCTTTAAACGGATATGAAGCAAGCCCTGACACGTACGCCTGGCTCGTTATATTTGTTCTGCCTCTGAACTCCGCCGTCAATCCTCTTATCTACACAATACCGGTATTATACAAAAATTGGCTTCAATTCAAACGAGGCGTTGTTCGCTAACAGGGAAGACTTGTAGATACATACCATCTAGCTGAACTGGTATATTTGATAATTCTGTTAGTATTCCTCACGATTACATAAGGCAACCTATTTAACAATGATTATGATGATTTTTTAACATTGCTTTAGACATGCATTGCACATACACGCTGTATCACACCTCTACACTCTGTATCACACCCCTACATTCCGTATCCCACCCTTACATTCTGTATCACACACCTATACTTTGAACAAATACACTCTGTATCACACCCCCACACTCTCTAGCACACCCCTACACTCTGTATCACTCCCCTGTCTCTTTACAACTGTATCCCACATATATCCCACATTTGTCGCTCTGCATAAACGGCTATCCGTCAGATCAGTTCAATCCGCCAATACCTCACTGTTAGTGCAACAAAAACACTAGTCTATGCTCTTGTTCTCTGTTGTCTTGACTATTGCAACTCTCTTCTGTCAGGTTCACCAAAACACTTCTTAGAAAAACTACAAAAGGTTCAAAACTCAGCTGCTAGGCTAGTTTTAAAGGCAAAGAAACGTGATCACGTCACACCACTACTTCATTCACTTCATCGGCCCCCTGTACAAGCACGGATTGACTATAAACTCTCTGTTCTCTACCACAATTTTATCGAATTCCTTCCCTTCCTATCTAACCGAACTTCTTTCTGTCTAGTCACCCCTTCGACAGCTTCGCTCCTCCGCAGACCGGCTTATTCTTTCTGTCCCCAAGACTCGAACAAAAACATAAGGTGAAAGATCTTTCTCTTACTGTGCCCCCAAACAATGGATTTCTCTTCAACTATACATCCGCAATATATCAACCATCTCAGCCTTCAAAACTGCACTCAAAACACATCTCTTTAAACTACACTACCCCCGACTGATTCCCCACATCTGACCAATAAACGATGCTGCTGGCCGCCGTCCATGGCTTGTCATGTAAAA
Source organism: Omphiscola glabra (assembly GCA_964017045.1). NCBI lineage: Eukaryota > Metazoa > Mollusca > Gastropoda > Lymnaeidae > Omphiscola > Omphiscola glabra. Next base: position 10,817,095 of record OZ024811.1, on the reverse strand, counting down.
GTTCTGGTGTGGGTGGGGTGAATATGCATTAGTTTTTGTTTTGTCTTTATACATCTGTTCTTTATTACATAAATGTATTTTATTTCATTGTCACGATTATGTCTCTTTTGCTAATATTTTTATGTACAGCGCGGTGAGCCTAGCCCTAGGCTGGGGTACCGCGCTATATAAGACAACTAGTAATAATAATACTAATAATAATAATGGCTACCGGGCTATAACATATGTCGATTTTTCGTCTATGTAGAAAATATTCATTACCCTATTTGGTGCGCCGTATTGACTTTCTTTATATCTCAATATGTAATTTCAAAGAATGACATTAAATTGATGACTAGTTATAAACAGTTCGTAAACCATCAAAATGAGCTCGATAACCTTCTGCTTCCTTTGTAGTTGTTTGAAATCTTCTTAAACATCTATTAATTTCAAATATGTAAACATTATATGTGTTCCAAGTTCGCCTGTTTTTTTTTCTTCTACTCAAACCATCAAATTACCTACACATTAAGAACAAAACGAAAATTGTAAATTGAATAAAAGATAAATATTGTAATCATTTTGTTATAGCTATAACCCTAAAGTTTACTAGAATATTACTCTAATCAAACATACCAGCAATCGGATTATTAAAGATTAATCACTGAAGTGGTGAAATGACCGTAAAGGACATGTGCTGAAGCGGCACTGAGCACGAGGCTCTTGGCCGACCACTCACGAAGAGCGGCGTCCCCAACCCCGATCCGACGCTTCGTAACTGTTTTAGCCGAACAGAGGCCGAAGGCCTCCCCGCTGCTAATCAGCGGTTGCGAGAAAGCTTGGCTCACGACCCCCCCACGTGAAATGGGGGCCGTTTGTTCAAATGGGCCCGGAAAACCGACCAAGCAGGGCTAACTAACCACCGACATGCTCGAGCCTCCGCGGCACGAGCGACCAGTCCAAAAGTTTCTATCCAAAGCGCCGCAATCAAAATTGTCGGACAACGGGGCATAAGCCACCGACCAGCCTTTATCGTCTGAGGGACTTCGAATCCCTCCGTTAGCGACGAGCACGTTAATGACCTGAACGCAGGCAGAAAATACCATCCTAATGGGCAAAGGAACACGGGAACACGGCCCCGACCCCACCCGCCGGCAACGGACGGCGCAACGACCACCAGGGACGCCCGCGGGCACCCACACCCCGACGCCTCGGGTTAGTTCCGGACTCCCACCTGGTCCAAAGAACTCAAGTCTCATTCTTAGCCGAAGACGAAACCTCATTCTACTTTGTCCCCATCTCCCATCGTCTACGTGAGGTACAGCGAGCTGTATCCTGCCTCACTCGGATGGCTTCGCCGCTCCTGACACAGTGCCTTCCCGCCTTGTCACAACATTTATCTTTTGAACATGGCACAGCCGGAATCATCATACCATATGGCCACAAAAGAGAGAGCCAACACACCGCCACTATTTAGGGTCGAGAGCTGACCCCCGAGATCACCGTTCTAAGTGGAGAGTGGTCGGGCTTTTGATCTCGTTTTCTTACGGAGCCCGGGCTCGCTTCCATCCCGGGCCTCGCCCCCTCGCTGTTCGCATGCGTGAATTTGGCCTTATTGAAACGCATAGCCCGCTCCGGTGACAACGGTCTCCGTGTGGCTTTACCAAAGCATCCACAACCTCTTAATGCGTGGAAGTCCCGGTGGGGCAACCGGTGGCGAATCTGATGGGAGTCTTCTCAGGTCCACGAGACCAAGGACACACACCAAGCCCGATGGCCCGACACCGGTGCCGAAGGCGGCGGCCGACGGCACCAGCCAGATCACCAGACCACAGCTGTCACACACTCTAGATCCCCCGACCAAGTGTGCGAGGGCTGCTGGTGAAATGACCAGACATTTACGTAGTTAGGATATTTCAAAAAAATAATTTGTACTACAATTTTATTTGAATTAATTTTTATGAAGAAAATATTTTAAATTGGTTTTTTTTTCTGGTCCATAAACTGTTCAAATGTTTTTTTCAAATGTTATAAATCGTATTGCGTTTCAATTTACATGATACGTGATAATTTAATGGACTGTGTCCATGGTGAAGATGAATCTTTTAACATTGACAGTGGAGAATTATTATTTAACTGTACTTTCGTAATTTGTTCACTTACTAAATTGATATAAACAAGTTCCTGTCATTTAAATACATTTTAACGTGTCTGAGGTTTACATTCTCGTTTATGTTATTCATGCTCCATATTGATATTGTCGGAATACTAAATTATTGCCTTGCTGACATGTTTTGTAACTACTCTATTTGTTTGGCCAACATGTCTTGTAACTATTCTCTTGTATTCATTAAACAACACATTATTTATGTAGACGACGTCGTATCATGGCTAGTTTCGTTAAGACGCATGTGAAAATATTATATGTGTTCTTTTACATTATGTGTGAAGACAGTTGCCTAATATATAATAAATTTTTGATGTATTCATTTACATTATATGTGTAGATAATTGCCGAATATGGTGATAATATAGACGTGTTCTTTTAAATTATGTGTGAAAACAGTTGTCAAATATGGTGAAAATATTATATGTGTTCTTTCACATTTTATATGAGAAGTCAATTGTCAAATGAGGTGATAATATTAAATGTGTTCTTTTACTTTTTATGTGAAGACAATTCTCAAATATGGTGATAATATTACATGTGTTGTTTTAAATTATGTGTGAAAACAGTTGTCAAATATGGTGATAATATTATATGTGTTCTTTTACACTGTATGTTAAGGCAGTTGTCAAACAAATATTGTGATATTATCAAAGGTTGAAGTTTTGTATCATTAAATGAAAACACAACAAAGTAAATCTCATCTGTTTCGATGCACATTTATAGCTTTTAAAATTAATTTTCAAGATGTTTAATTTTAAATGCATGTCACTTTAAATTAAACATTCAGTAAACTTTTATGTTTTATTAGTGTTTTAATACTGAGTGTAATATAAAATTATGATTTCATTCAATAAAATGATATACATTTATTTAGCCTTTTATTGTTTGCTTTCTTATAGAATCTAAACTACATGTTGATTATTTCTTCATTTTATTACTGTTCCGGTCATTTATGTCAAATTTAGAGGAAAAACACTTTTTAAAAACATATTTTCTAATGTAAATGGCACAAATATTTGTAAAAATAAAGGCATACATATAAAAAAGTTTATCAATCGTTAAAATATATCCTACAAAGCAATAATGGCATTTAGATGTAGAAAATGGTTAATCCTTTTAGAAAAGACATATTATCACTTTCCGGTCGACTGCTCCACTGGTTGGGACAATGTTTTCCCCCATTTCAGTCGAATGTTGCACTGTGTGGGACATAATAATTTGGACCGAATTAAAAACGAATGTCTCACTCAGTGTGCTATTTTCGATTCATATTTTTATGCGACAATTAAAGTAAAGCAGATAGTAATTGATAATGATAAACAATTATCAAAAGTTAACCGGGTCCGAATAGCCACTACTGTTTATTATTAACGAAAATGGATCAATAACGTTTAGCATTTACAGAATCTGAAGTAGAAAAATAATTTTTGAAGACAACTCATCAAGTGATGAAAGTAAGTTATATCTAGAAGCAAATTATAGATAAATAACATTCTGTTACACATTTTACAGTCAATTTTAAAGTTTTAATGACGAATAATTTAATTGGAATTGATTTTGTTGTTTGTCATTTGCAGACACTATAAAGTTGCTGAAAAATGAAAAAAAAATCAGACCTGGCTGTTAAGACTATATAAAAACATGGTGACTGGAAAGGGTTAAAATGAATTTACTTCACGTTTAAAGGGAAAAAATAATTAACGCATGTGCTTTTAATATTTAAATAACAGCAATTTTTTGGAATATACCTGACTGGTATAATTAATAGATTTTTTTAAAAAGTATTTCAAAGCATTTTTTTAGAAATATTTTGCAAGGATGGTTGTCATTATATTTTTATAAAATGGCATTAAAATTTTGTTTTCAGCCTTTTGAAAATTGAGCTTCTAAAATTAGTTTTAAATGTAAGCACTTTGACAATATGTTAAAGCATCATGTAAAACAAAGAAACATTCAATACACTAAACACTGAATCTCGACTCTTTTAAAGGTTTGAACTTCGAATAAAACGTAAGCGTAATTTAAGCGTCAGTTCACAAGGTCCAATTTTCATTCAAACATTTGATGTAATTTGTGTATGAAGGCACCATTTTGTGGTGCGGATTTATAGACACAACAGAGATTTTTGCTTTTCACTTTCGTCCATCTCGTGGCGGTGGCCTTGCTGTCATCTACAAGGACACTTTGTGCCGTTATCTAGCCTTTTTCATCATGATCATGTTTACTAAATTATATATGTACAGCGTGGTGAGCCCAGCACTAGGTTGGGGTACTACAATTTATAAAACTTTGTATAATAATAATAATATGTATTGTACGATAACCAATCGAAGACAATTTTTTTCGTTCACGTGACATTACAGCTGATTTATCAAAATGGCAGCGATTCAAGCAAAGTGACTAGCCTAGTGCTACAGTTACAGAGAATATGCTTTATAAGCACAAAAAAACTATTTAAAAAATAGATATCATGCGCTACGCCCATTTATTTTCTAATGTATCTATTATATCTCTCTTCTAAATTAAGTAAATAATTCTTATTTGGAGGATGTTGTCATAGTCAATGTAAACACGACCTAGATTGACGGACCTTTTTTAGTGTTTGTTCACGTGATATGGAGGTTGCCCAATAATACTAAAATAAATTGCATGCCATCGAAATTTGATCAAATGATAATTTGAAAGTTGTGACCAGGCTTCATTCACGAATTGCATCAAATGCTTGAAGGGAAATTTGATCGTGTGAACCGACCCTAACTAGACAAAAATATTTGTATAGATAAAGCAATTTAATTTCAGTTAAGCTTTAGTTATGAAAGCCCACATCCAGTATCACGAGACAAGCCCTCACTTGGAACCCCCAGGGCTAGAGAAAAAAGAGGTCAACCCCAAATGACTTGGAGAAGGGAACTAGAGGCAGACACCAAAAAGAGTGTGCACAACTGGGGACAGCTGGAGAGACTTGCCTAAGATCAGAATGCATGGAGAGCCGTCATTTGTGGCCCATGCACCAGACGGGACGACAGGCGATGATGATGGTGATTTAGTTATGATTACACAGTATAACAAGTGAACCGAAACAAGACAGAAAAAAAAAATGGAATTTTCCGCTGGCAGCCTTCCTGCGCCTCAACACCATTCACATCACTATCAGAAATAAAACTGAGAGATAATTCGAGTTAATTAATGGACTACGATTAGTCACTTCCTTGTTTTGTCACGTGATACGTACCAGCCATTAGTAGGCTTTCTGCTACACATAACAACACGTAACAACAGATAACAGCTGATCAGCCATTGCCATTATCATTAATTCTAAAGCAAAATGTTTGTCTCCATCAGCGCTTCCCCGGTGTTAATTAAAATTTTACTTTTCAAAATATTCTTGAATACACGTGTTTTTTTTAAAATGACATTCATAAATGTGACAATAATTATAATTCAGTTATGATTAAAGGAAGAAAGTTGTTTGAAGAAAAACGTGTGAGCGACTAGTGTGTTGCAGACAGCCTACCGGAAGTATTACTTGTTTTTACACGTATCACGTGACAAAACAATCGACTAATCGTAGACCATTAACAAAAGGAAAAGCTTATTACAGATGTATTGAAGCTTCATCATCAACTTATTATGAATATGCCGTTTACACTGATTTTTTATGCAATGCATTTCATTCAAATAATTGCACGTGTCCCCCACATAATTTTTTGGTTGGTTGTGCTTGCTTAGTTTTTCTTCAGTAATAAATTGTAAAAAATACCAAAAAATAAAGTTACTCGTAACAATGCTTTATACAATGTAAAATCAAGACATGGGGGGGGGGGGTAGGGGGGCGAATGAACTGAAAATTTGACAATAATTAGATACAATAAACGTACTTCATGCGAATCTTAATTATTGCCCCCCCCTCCCCCCCAATGCTCGCATCTTCACTTTTTGTTTACTAATTAAAAGATAATAAATAGATTTGGACGTTTCGGCTTAGAGGCTCAGCAAACAAGACAAATAGAAGTAGAGCACGAAACAGAGCAAAGTAAAAAAAAAAAAACATTTTTAGAGATTTCCTTTTGTCGCCGGAAGTAGGATTACAGGAAGTGAAATAATATAAATTTTGGTACTGTGAAAAAGTAAGGTAGAGAATCTTAACGGACCAAAACATTTAGGGATACATGCAATCGTTAAAAGAAAAAAAAAAGAGATACAGGGACATTGAGAAACATTATTAAGAGGGTATTTGATTCATACAGTTTTGAGATATGGTGCCGAAACGCACCTGAACTATATTAATATTCTACTGTCCCACCGGATATTACACCACAGATTTATTTAACAACTATTTCTGTTAAACAAAAGAAAATAGTACGCACCAAATGCACTTTTTATTATTTGTATAGAAAGGAATCTAATTTAGCGCAGTTATCTGTTGTTTTTTTTTACCTTGGAAAATAGCAAAATCTGATTTTTGAGGGTCTGGATTTCAGGGGATGGTTTGACAATTTTTGTTAACAACCTGCATACAGTGCTCTGTTTCACATTAAATTTTAATGGTTGTTTTGTTAACAACCTGCACCTGGGGAGAGGGGGGGGGTTTTCTTAGTTTCGTTAACCAATTTTTCCCCCGGAACTTGTCCCCCTGGCTAAACATATACATTTGAACTGTAACAACACACATTGATTTGTTATTTTTTCTCTTTTTTTTCCTTTCCTCTTTTTAAAATTATCTTTTGTCCCTCTTGCTACAATCTCAATTTGTAAAGAAAATTAAAAACGACTTAACTATGCTATTTTAGATTTTAGAGGTAAACACGACGAAACATTCTATTTTATTTTTAAGGACGTAAATATTCATCAAGACACAAATCAATGTTAACATGTTTATTCACATTTCAACTTGATGCACTGTGTGTTTAGGCGACAGAGTAGAGTCTACTACTACTTTCTCAATGTTAATATGTATATTCACATTTCAACTTGATGCACTGTGTGTTTAGGCGACAGAGTAGAGTCTACTACTACTTTCTCAATGTTAATATGTTTATTCACATTTCAACTTGAGGCACTGTGTGTTTAGGCGACAGAGTAGAGTCTACTACTACTTTCTCAATGTTAATATGTATATTCACATTTCAACTTGATGCACTGTGTGTTTAGGCGACAGAGTAGAGTCTACTACTACTTTCTCAATGTTAATATGTATATTCACATTTCAACTTGATGCACTGTGTGTTTAGGCGACAGAGTAGAGTCTACTACTACTTTCTCAATGTTAATATGTTTATTCACATTTCAACTTGAGGCACTGTGTGTTTAGGCGACAGAGTAGAGTCTACTACTACTTTATCAATGTTAATATGTATATTCACATTTCAACTTGATGCCCTGTGTGTTTAGGCGACAGAGTAGATTCTACTACTACTTTCTCAATGTTAATATGTTTATTCACATTTCAACTTAAGGCACTGTGTGTTTAGGCGACAGAGTAGAGTCTACTACTACTTTCTCAATGTTAATATGTATATTCACATTTCAACTTGATGCCCTGTGTGTTTAGGCGACAGAGTAGAGTCTACTACTACTTTCTCAATGTTAATATGTATATTCACATTTCAACTTGATGCACTGTGTGTTTAGGCGACAGAGTAGAGTCTACTACTACTTTCTCAATGTTAACATGTTTATTCACATTTCAACTTGATGCACTGTGTGTTTAGGCGACAGAGTAGAGTCTATTACTACTTTCTCAATGTTAATATGTATATTCACATTTCAACTTGATGCACTGTGTGTTTAGGCGACAGAGTAGAGTCTACTACTACTTTCTCAATGTTAATATGTATATTCACATTTCAACTTGATGCCCTGTGTGTTTAGGCGACAGAGTAGAGTCTACTACTACTTTCTCAATGTTAATATGTTTATTCACATTTCAACTTGATGCACTGTGTGTTTAGGCGATAGAGTAGAGTCTACTACTACTTTCTCAATGTTAACATGTTTATTCACATTTCAACTTGATGCACTGTGTGTTTAGGTGACAGAGTAGAGTCTACTACTACTTTCTCGATGTTCATATATTTATTCACATTTCAACTTGATGCACTGTGTGTTTAGGCGACAGAGTAGAGTCTACTACTACTTTCTCAATGTAAGCATGTTTATTCACATTTCAACTTGATGCACTGTGTGTTTAGGCGACAGAGTAGAGTCTACTACTACTTTCTCAATGTTAATATGTATATTCACATTTCAACTTGATGCACTGTGTGTTTAGGCGACAGAGTAGAGTCTACTACTACTTTCTCAATGTTAATATGTTTATTCACATTTCAACTTGATGCACAGTGTGTTTAGGCGACAGAGTAGAGTCTATTACTACTTTCTCAATGTTAATATGTTTATTCACATTTCAACTTGAGGCACTGTGTGTTTAGGCGACAGAGTAGAGTCTACTACTACTTTCTCAATGTTAATATGTATATTCACATTTCAACTTGATGCACTGTGTGTTTAGGCGACAGAGTAGAGTCTACTACTACTTTCTCAATGTTAATATGTATATTCACATTTCAACTTGATGCCCTGTGTGTTTAGGCGACAGAGTAGAGTCTACTACTACTTTCTCAATGTTAATATGTTTATTCACATTTCAACTTGATGCACTGTGTGTTTAGGCGACAGAGTAGAGTCTACTACTACTTTCTCAATGTTAACATGTTTATTCACATTTCAACTTGATGCACTGTGTGTTTAGGCGACAGAGTAGAGTCTACTACTACTTTCTCAATGTTAATATGTATATTCACATTTCAACGTGATGCACTGTGTTTTTAGGCGACCTAGTAGAGTCTACTACTACTTTCTCAATGTTAATATGTTTATTCACATTTCAACTTGATGCACTGTGTGTTTAGGCGACAGAGTAGAGTCTACTACTACTTTCTCAATGTTAATATGTTTATTCACATTTCAACTTGATGCACTGTGTGTTTAGGCGACAGAGTAGAGTCTACTACTACTTTCTCAATGTTAATATGTTTATTCACATTTCAACTTGATGCACTGTGTGTTTAGGCGACAGAGTAGAGTCTACTACTACTTTCTCAATGTTAATATGTATATTCACATTTCAACTTGATGCACTGTGTGTTTAGGCGACAGAGTAGAGTCTACTACTACTTTCTCAATGTTAATATGTATATTCACATTTCAACTTGAGGCACTGTGTGTTTAGGCGACAGAGTAGAGTCTACTACTACTTTCTCAATGTTAATATGTATATTCACATTTCAACTTGATGCCCTGTGTGTTTAGGCGACAGAGTAGAGTCTACTACTACTTTCTCAATGTTAATATGTTTATTCACATTTCAACTTGATGCACTGTGTGTTTAGGCGACAGAGTAGAGTCTACTACTACTTTCTCAATGTTAACATGTTTATTCACATTTCAACTTGATGCACTGTGTGTTTAGGCGACAGAGTAAAGTCTACTACTACTTTCTCAATGTTAACATGTTTATTCACATTTCAACTTGATGCACTGTGTGTTTAGGCGACAGAGTAGAGTCTACTACTACTTTCTCAATGTTAATATGTATATTCACATTTTAACTTGATGCACTGTGTTTTTAGGCGACAGAGTAGAGTCTACTACTACTTTCTCAATGTTAATATGTTTATTCACATTTCAACTTGATGCACTGTGTGTTTAGGCGACAGAGTAGAGTCTACTACTACTTTCTCAATGTTAATATGTTTATTCACATTTCAACTTGATGCACTGTGTGTTTAGGCGACAGAGTAGAGTCTACTACTAGTTTCTCAATGTTAATATGTTTATTCACATTTCAACTTGATGCACTGTGTGTTTAGGCGACAGAGTAGAGTCTACTAATACTTTCTAAATGTTAATATGTATATTCACATTTCAACTTGATGCACTGTGTGTTTATGCGACAGAGAAGAGTCTACTACTAATTTCTCAATGTTAATATGTTTATTCACATTTCAACTTGACGCACTGTGTGTTTAGGCGACAGAGTAGAGTCTACTACTACTTTCTCAATGTTAATATGTATATTCACATTTCAACTTGATGCACTGTGTGTTTAGGCGACAGAGTAGAGTCTACTACTACTTTCTCAATGTTAATATGTATATTCACATTTCAACTTGATGCACTGTGTGTTTAGGCGACAGAGTAGAGTCTACTACTACTTTCTCAATGTTAATATGTATATTCACATTTCAACTTGATGCCCTGTGTGTTTAGGCGACAGAGTAGAGTCTACTACTACTTTCTCAATGTTAATATGTTTATTCACATTTCAACTTGATGCACTGTGTGTTTAGGCGACAGAGTAGAGTCTACTACTACTTTCTCAATGTTAATATGTATATTCACATTTCAACTTGATGCACTGTGTGTTTAGGCGACAGAGTAGAGTCTACTACTACTTTCTCAATGTTAATATGTTTATTCACATTTCAACTTGATGCACTGTGTGTTTAGGCGACAGAGTAGAGTCTACTACTACTTTCTCAATGTTAATATGTTTATTCACATTTCAACTTGAGGCACTGTGTGTTTAGGCGACAGAGAAGAGTCTACTACTACTTTCTCAATGTTAATATGTATATTCACATTTCAACTTGATGCACTGTGTGTTTAGGCGACAGAGTAGAGTCTACTACTACTTTCTCAATGTTAATATGTATATTCACATTTCAACTTGATGCCCTGTGTGTTTAGGCGACAGAGTAGAGTCTACTACTACTTTCTCAATGTTAATATGTTTATTCACATTTCAACTTGATGCACTGTGTGTTTAGGCGACAGAGTAGAGTCTACTACTACTTTCTCAATGTTAACATGTTTATTCACATTTCAACTTGATGCACTGTGTGTTTAGGCGACAGAGTAGAGTCTACTACTACTTTCTCAATGTTAATATGTATATTCACATTTCAACGTGATGCACTGTCTTTTTAGGCGACCTAGTAGAGTCTACTACTACTTTCTCAATGTTAATATGTTTATTCACATTTCAACTTGATGCACTGTGTGTTTAGGCGACAGAGTAGAGTCTACTACTACTTTCTCAATGTTAATATGTTTATTCACATTTCAACTTGATGCACTGTGTGTTTAGGCGACATAGTAGAGTCTACTACTACTTTCTCAATGTTAATATGTTTATTCACATTTCAACTTGATGCACTGTGTGTTTAGGCGACAGAGTAGAGTCTACTACTACTTTCTCAATGTTAACATGTTTATTCACATTTCAACTTGATGCACTGTGTGTTTAGGCGACAGAGTAGAGTCTACTACTACTTTCTCAATGTTAATATGTATATTCACATTTCAACTTGATGCACTGTGTGTTTAGGCGACAGAGTAAAGTCTACTACTACTTTCTCAATGTTAATATGTTTATTCACATTTCAACTTGATGCACTGTGTGTTTAGGCGACAGAGTAGAGTCTACTACTACTTTCTCAATGTTAATATGTATATTCACATTTTAACTTGATGCACTGTGTTTTTAGGCGACAGAGTAGAGTCTACTACTACTTTCTCAATGTTAATATGTTTATTCACATTTCAACTTGATGCACTGTGTGTTTAGGCGACAGAGTAGAGTCTACTACTACTTTCTCAATGTTAATATGTTTATTCACATTTCAACTTGATGCACTGTGTGTTTAGGCGACAGAGTAGAGTCTACTACTAGTTTCTCAATGTTAATATGTTTATTCACATTTCAACTTGATGCACTGTGTGTTTAGGCGACAGAGTAGAGTCTACTAATACTTTCTCAATGTTAATATGTATATTCACATTTCAACTTGATGCACTGTGTGTTTATGCGACAGAGAAGAGTCTACTACTACTTTCTCAATGTTAATATGTTTCTTCACATTTCAACTTGACGCACTGTGTGTTTAGGCGACAGAGTAGAGTCTACTACTACTTTCTCAATGTTAATATGTATATTCACATTTCAACTTGATGCACTGTGTGTTTAGGCGACAGAGTAGAGTCTACTACTACTTTCTCAATGTTCATATATTTATTCACATTTCAACTTGATGCACTGTGTGTTTAGGCGACAGAGTAGAGTCTACTACTACTTTCTCAATGTAAGCATGTTTATTCACATTTCAACTTGATGCACTGTGTGTTTAGGCGACAGAGTAGAGTCTACTACTACTTTCTCAATGTTAATATGTATATTCACATTTCAACTTGATGCACTGTGTGTTTAGGCGACAGAGTAGAGTCTACTACTACTTTCTCAATGTTAATATGTTTATTCACATTTCAACTTGATGCACAGTGTGTTTAGGCGACAGAGTAGAGTCTATTACTACTTTCTCAATGTTAATATGTTTATTCACATTTCAACTTGAGGCACTGTGTGTTTAGGCGACAGAGTAGAGTCTACTACTACTTTCTCAATGTTAATATGTATATTCACATTTCAACTTGATGCACTGTGTGTTTAGGCGACAGAGTAGAGTCTACTACTACTTTCTCAATGTTAATATGTATATTCACATTTCAACTTGATGCCCTGTGTGTTTAGGCGACAGAGTAGAGTCTACTACTACTTTCTCAATGTTAATATGTTTATTCACATTTCAACTTGATGCACTGTGTGTTTAGGCGACAGAGTAGAGTCTACTACTACTTTCTCAATGTTAACATGTTTATTCACATTTCAACTTGATGCACTGTGTGTTTAGGCGACAGAGTAGAGTCTACTACTACTTTCTCAATGTTAATATGTATATTCACATTTCAACGTGATGCACTGTGTTTTTAGGCGACCTAGTAGAGTCTACTACTACTTTCTCAATGTTAATATGTTTATTCACATTTCAACTTGATGCACTGTGTGTTTAGGCGACAGAGTAGAGTCTACTACTACTTTCTCAATGTTAATATGTTTATTCACATTTCAACTTGATGCACTGTGTGTTTAGGCGACAGAGTAGAGTCTACTACTACTTTCTCAATGTTAATATGTTTATTCACATTTCAACTTGATGCACTGTGTGTTTAGGCGACAGAGTAGAGTCTACTACTACTTTCTCAATGTTAATATGTATATTCACATTTCAACTTGATGCACTGTGTGTTTAGGCGACAGAGTAGAGTCTACTACTACTTTCTCAATGTTAATATGTATATTCACATTTCAACTTGAGGCACTGTGTGTTTAGGCGACAGAGTAGAGTCTACTACTACTTTCTCAATGTTAATATGTATATTCACATTTCAACTTGATGCCCTGTGTGTTTAGGCGACAGAGTAGAGTCTACTACTACTTTCTCAATGTTAATATGTTTATTCACATTTCAACTTGATGCACTGTGTGTTTAGGCGACAGAGTAGAGTCTACTACTACTTTCTCAATGTTAACATGTTTATTCACATTTCAACTTGATGCACTGTGTGTTTAGGCGACAGAGTAAAGTCTACTACTACTTTCTCAATGTTAACATGTTTATTCACATTTCAACTTGATGCACTGTGTGTTTAGGCGACAGAGTAGAGTCTACTACTACTTTCTCAATGTTAATATGTATATTCACATTTTAACTTGATGCACTGTGTTTTTAGGCGACAGAGTAGAGTCTACTACTACTTTCTCAATGTTAATATGTTTATTCACATTTCAACTTGATGCACTGTGTGTTTAGGCGACAGAGTAGAGTCTACTACTACTTTCTCAATGTTAATATGTTTATTCACATTTCAACTTGATGCACTGTGTGTTTAGGCGACAGAGTAGAGTCTACTACTAGTTTCTCAATGTTAATATGTTTATTCACATTTCAACTTGATGCACTGTGTGTTTAGGCGACAGAGTAGAGTCTACTAATACTTTCTAAATGTTAATATGTATATTCACATTTCAACTTGATGCACTGTGTGTTTATGCGACAGAGAAGAGTCTACTACTAATTTCTCAATGTTAATATGTTTATTCACATTTCAACTTGACGCACTGTGTGTTTAGGCGACAGAGTAGAGTCTACTACTACTTTCTCAATGTTAATATGTATATTCACATTTCAACTTGATGCACTGTGTGTTTAGGCGACAGAGTAGAGTCTACTACTACTTTCTCAATGTTAATATGTATATTCACATTTCAACTTGATGCACTGTGTGTTTAGGCGACAGAGTAGAGTCTACTACTACTTTCTCAATGTTAATATGTATATTCACATTTCAACTTGATGCCCTGTGTGTTTAGGCGACAGAGTAGAGTCTACTACTACTTTCTCAATGTTAATATGTTTATTCACATTTCAACTTGATGCACTGTGTGTTTAGGCGACAGAGTAGAGTCTACTACTACTTTCTCAATGTTAATATGTATATTCACATTTCAACTTGATGCACTGTGTGTTTAGGCGACAGAGTAGAGTCTACTACTACTTTCTCAATGTTAATATGTTTATTCACATTTCAACTTGATGCACTGTGTGTTTAGGCGACAGAGTAGAGTCTACTACTACTTTCTCAATGTTAATATGTTTATTCACATTTCAACTTGAGGCACTGTGTGTTTAGGCGACAGAGAAGAGTCTACTACTACTTTCTCAATGTTAATATGTATATTCACATTTCAACTTGATGCACTGTGTGTTTAGGCGACAGAGTAGAGTCTACTACTACTTTCTCAATGTTAATATGTATATTCACATTTCAACTTGATGCCCTGTGTGTTTAGGCGACAGAGTAGAGTCTACTACTACTTTCTCAATGTTAATATGTTTATTCACATTTCAACTTGATGCACTGTGTGTTTAGGCGACAGAGTAGAGTCTACTACTACTTTCTCAATGTTAACATGTTTATTCACATTTCAACTTGATGCACTGTGTGTTTAGGCGACAGAGTAGAGTCTACTACTACTTTCTCAATGTTAATATGTATATTCACATTTCAACGTGATGCACTGTCTTTTTAGGCGACCTAGTAGAGTCTACTACTACTTTCTCAATGTTAATATGTTTATTCACATTTCAACTTGATGCACTGTGTGTTTAGGCGACAGAGTAGAGTCTACTACTACTTTCTCAATGTTAATATGTTTATTCACATTTCAACTTGATGCACTGTGTGTTTAGGCGACATAGTAGAGTCTACTACTACTTTCTCAATGTTAATATGTTTATTCACATTTCAACTTGATGCACTGTGTGTTTAGGCGACAGAGTAGAGTCTACTACTACTTTCTCAATGTTAACATGTTTATTCACATTTCAACTTGATGCACTGTGTGTTTAGGCGACAGAGTAGAGTCTACTACTACTTTCTCAATGTTAATATGTATATTCACATTTCAACTTGATGCACTGTGTGTTTAGGCGACAGAGTAAAGTCTACTACTACTTTCTCAATGTTAATATGTTTATTCACATTTCAACTTGATGCACTGTGTGTTTAGGCGACAGAGTAGAGTCTACTACTACTTTCTCAATGTTAATATGTATATTCACATTTTAACTTGATGCACTGTGTTTTTAGGCGACAGAGTAGAGTCTACTACTACTTTCTCAATGTTAATATGTTTATTCACATTTCAACTTGATGCACTGTGTGTTTAGGCGACAGAGTAGAGTCTACTACTACTTTCTCAATGTTAATATGTTTATTCACATTTCAACTTGATGCACTGTGTGTTTAGGCGACAGAGTAGAGTCTACTACTAGTTTCTCAATGTTAATATGTTTATTCACATTTCAACTTGATGCACTGTGTGTTTAGGCGACAGAGTAGAGTCTACTAATACTTTCTCAATGTTAATATGTATATTCACATTTCAACTTGATGCACTGTGTGTTTATGCGACAGAGAAGAGTCTACTACTACTTTCTCAATGTTAATATGTTTCTTCACATTTCAACTTGACGCACTGTGTGTTTAGGCGACAGAGTAGAGTCTACTACTACTTTCTCAATGTTAATATGTATATTCACATTTCAACTTGATGCACTGTGTGTTTAGGCGACAGAGTAGAGTCTACTACTACTTTCTCAATGTTAATATGTTTATTCACATTTCAACTTGAGGCACTGTGTGTTTAGGCGACAGAGAAGAGTCTACTACTACTTTCTCAATGTTAATATGTATATTCACATTTCAACTTGATGCACTGTGTGTTTAGGCGACAGAGTAGAGTCTACTACTACTTTCTCAATGTTAATATGTATATTCACATTTCAACTTGATGCCCTGTGTGTTTAGGCGACAGAGTAGAATCTACTACTACTTTCTCAATGTTAATATGTTTATTCACATTTCAACTTGATGCACTGTGTGTTTAGGCGACAGAGTAGAGTCTACTACTACTTTCTCAATGTTAACATGTTTATTCACATTTCAACTTGATGCACTGTGTGTTTAGGCGACAGAGTAGAGTCTACTACTACTTTCTCAATGTTAATATGTATATTCACATTTCAACGTGATGCACTGTCTTTTTAGGCGACCTAGTAGAGTCTACTACTACTTTCTCAATGTTAATATGTATATTCACATTTCAACTTGATGCACTGTGTGTTTAGGCGACAGAGTAGAGTCTACTACTACTTTCTCAATGTTAATATGTTTATTCACATTTCAACTTGATGCACTGTGTGTTTAGGCGACATAGTAGAGTCTACTACTACTTTCTCAATGTTAATATGTTTATTCACATTTCAACTTGATGCACTGTGTGTTTAGGCGACAGAGTAGAGTCTACTACTACTTTCTCAATGTTAACATGTTTATTCACATTTCAACTTGATGCACTGTGTGTTTAGGCGACAGAGTAGAGTCTACTACTACTTTCTCAATGTTAATATGTATATTCACATTTCAACTTGATGCACTGTGTGTTTAGGCGACAGAGTAAAGTCTACTACTACTTTCTCAATGTTAATATGTTTATTCACATTTCAACTTGATGCACTGTGTGTTTAGGCGACAGAGTAGAGTCTACTACTACTTTCTCAATGTTAATATGTATATTCACATTTTAACTTGATGCACTGTGTTTTTAGGCGACAGAGTAGAGTCTACTACTACTTTCTCAATGTTAATATGTTTATTCACATTTCAACTTGATGCACTGTGTGTTTAGGCGACAGAGTAGAGTCTACTACTACTTTCTCAATGTTAATATGTTTATTCACATTTCAACTTGATGCACTGTGTGTTTAGGCGACAGAGTAGAGTCTACTACTAGTTTCTCAATGTTAATATGTTTATTCACATTTCAACTTGATGCACTGTGTGTTTAGGCGACAGAGTAGAGTCTACTAATACTTTCTAAATGTTAATATGTATATTCACATTTCAACTTGATGCACTGTGTGTTTATGCGACAGAGAAGAGTCTACTACTACTTTCTCATTGTTAATATGTTTCTTCACATTTCAACTTGACGCACTGTGTGTTTAGGCGACAGAGTAGAGTCTACTACTACTTTCTCAATGTTAATATGTATATTCACATTTCAACTTGATGCACTGTGTGTTTAGGCGACAGAGTAGAGTCTACTACTACTTTCTCAATGTTAATATGTATATTCACATTTCAACTTGATGCACTGTGTGTTTAGGCGACAGAGTAGAGTCTACTACTACTTTCTCAATGTTAATATGTTTATTCACATTTCAACTTGATGCACTGTGTGTTTAGGCGACAGAGTAGAGTCTACTACTACTTTCTCAATGTTAATATGTATATTAACATTTCAACTTAATGAGTTTCAAACAAATCAAACGATGTGGACAAAAAAACGTACTATTAATAGCCAGCATAATAACCTGTATGAGTAGAATGGTTTTCATCTTGCTTTTCATGTTTCGTTTGACACTGGGATAACAGTCTGCTATAATTAAGTTCACTGGCGGCGTCCTATGATCCAACACTCCCAACGGTAGCTATAAATATGTTATGATGCATTAAAAATAGTACACATAATTAACTATAATTTTAACACATCATTTACTCTTTAATATATGATATGTTAATTATGTGTTGTTTTCCAAAAAACATATACATTATATTTTAGGACAAGCGTAAAATTGCATCTAATTAAATAAAATTTTAGAATAATTGTTTCTTCTTTTATCGTTGTTAATAACAATATTCAATCAACATCTGGGGTACACAGTATGTTTTCAAAGTTATTTTACTTAAGTTAAAGATATTTTACATCTCTTAAAATTTAAGCTACCGTCAACTGTTTCCAAAAACATCCAACTAAAAAATATATTTAAAAAAAAAACTTTGGACAGATTTAATCGGCAATCCGTTTTTTCTGACCAATTAATCGGCCAATCTAAAAATACACTAATACATGTAGATGCAAATCTAGATAATATATTTTTTTTAATTACAGCATTTTTTATGAGTATTTAGCAAATGTGTACTGAATAAGTGTGCTTAATTGTATCAGCATTGTATCATTCAATGTCCCCTTACCAGTAGGTAGTGTTTGGTAATGTTACCCCTACAACACCAGCGCTCGATCATAGTAATAAAAAGGATTATATATGAACGTCCTAATCAGACATCGCGGAGTGGCGTCAGACTCACTGCTAATAGGATTTCCACCAAATGTTTCTACCTTATGAATAATAAACTAAGTTGCTGGGTCAAAACATTTGATTAGGAACATTACACTCAAAGGTTGTACGGTTTGCCTAGGAACATTACCCTCAAAGGTTGTGCGGCTGCCTAGGAACATTACCCTCAAAGGTTGCACGGTTACATATGAACAGTCCCACCCCCCACCCCCATTTTCAAAGACTGTAAGTCAGAATCATTTTCTCGGGCTGCCACTACCCACCCACGTCCTCATATCCATTAACGGCAGCTAGTAATCATGATTCCGAAATGTTCCTGCCTTTATTTTCAGCTGTAGTTTGTTAGGTACCAAACCACACAGCTGTGCCACTTGTAATGCTGATACCATGCGAGAACTTCCTCTCTACACGCACGTCCACTACATTTCCGTGCTCTGTACCCCGGCGTAACGTCAGTCAGTGGGTCGACGGGAGCGTCTCTTTTTCATAATGGCTTTAAAGACGAAACTAGTAGAGCCCCGATTCCCTAAACTATACCAATGTCGTTGTTTTGTTCTTGTTTTGGTTTTTGTTTGTTTGTTGTTGTTTTTTTGTTGGGGGGGGGGTGTTAGGGTGTGGGGGAACATCGTTTTTTTACCTTAGGAGTTATAGCTTTATTTGCCACTCTCAGCCGTAGAATACTAACAATATTAACTTCGATACATTTTTAACTCAAAATTGATTGTGCACGGGGGACATTTTGCTATTTTAGGGCGAGGGGAATTTAGTCTCTGTGGTTGTTGTATTTACATTTTAAACAAAGTCAGTGGTTTATGTTACATAGGTCGGGTGTAGCGCCTCGTGCGAAGACGCTGATCACTCATCCAGCGCATCCCCCCCCCCCCCCGGGGGCTGATAGGCGAAAGCACACCAGATACCAGATATGGCGTGCATCGGCGGAAATAAAATAAATGGGGTGACCAAAAATCAGAACACACTGCCATGCAGGACGTGGAGGGATTCACAAAGGCTAGGAACCCGAGCCAATACAAAGACGGCCACACTGAGAGATACAAGGAGTCCCCCCCCCCCACAGACTTTCGTGCACATGGCTGGCACATTAAAAAATCGAATGTTACGAATGCTAAATCACAAACGAAAAAGCAAATTGATATTTTTGGATTTCAAACTATGACTGAAAAAAATATGATGTATGGATATCCACCTGGAATTTTCGTTGTCTTCCAAAGCGGAAGTGTTTGGCCACCTCAGTGACGAATTGATAAGACCCAACATTGTCGAAACAAACAAAAAAAAAGGCAAACTGCCCTGGACAGGACACATGGATAAGATGCTGGATTGTAGAGCCGTAACAGTGATTTACATGCAGAAAGCTATGGGCAGACGTCTCACCGATTGACCAAGACTGATATGAATCGACGTTGTAGATAAAGACTACTGGAGGCGGAAAGCCATGGATCGTTCCGAATGTAAGGATGGGGTGGAGCAGGCCAGGGCCCTACATGTGCTGTAACACCAATGATGATGATTAGTCCAGGGAAGGGGGTATTAATCCTTTTTAGGTCCTTAGGACGGTCAAAGCAACGTGATTGTCCGCCAGTGAATGGTACATAATTGTTCAGTGTGTAAGGTTTGGTAGCTTTCAGAGGTTAACAGGATGATCCATGCACTCTGTGTTTAGGCGACAGAGGAGAGACGACTACTACTTTCTCTTTACCCTGTTTCAATCAAAAGTAATATTTTACCTTCAAATGCCCCTAAACCGGAATAGCAATATAAGTATGATATTTTTTTTAAATTTTGATGTGTTTTGTATCAATCTGTTTCAAGATACATTCTGTTTAATTTTAAAATAATAAAATAACATAATATTTATTTTACCATTGACATTAGACTTTCAAAACGTGCAAGATAAATTAAGTAATATTTTGTTTACTTTTTTTAAGATATAGGTAATAACAAGATTTAATTAATTTAAATAACATATTTAATTTGACTAGATAGATATTTTAACGATATAGATATTTAAATAAATTTAATTAATATATTTTTCTTGGCATCCAAATGCTCTGTAACAAAGGGTAGTCAAGTATGTGTTTATACATTGAAATAGTATTACATATTTTTTCGTACTTGCACAAAGGAAGAAACAAGGCACAAAACAGTGTTTAGATTACTCAAGTATTGTTATTACATTTCTATAAAATTTGTTTGTTATAAAATAAGAACCAATGTTTAGGCTGCTGGGTGGCCAAGTGGTTTAAACTGAGCAAATCTCAAGTTGATGGTCTGGAGCTCAATCCCCGCCAAAGCCCAGTCAAGCAAAAACACCACCAGCACCCCAGGTAGATGGGGACTCTATGCGTTATAAAACGTTTATATTAACAATAAAATAATGGTGACTTATGTTCCATTTGGGTACCAAGCTCGCTGTCGGTGCGACAGTCATGAATCGCTGTGTGCGTTTAGGTTTGATTGCAGTTTCAACGTGTCAGTTAGTCTTTTTCGAAAACTGATCATGACGAGGGTCTTGCTACAGAATAATTATAGGGCAAGGAACAGTCGAAAACTCTAAAAAAAAATAATTTTAAAAATATTTTTTAAAATAATTTTACAAATCTAGACATTTACATTTATTCGGATCAATAAAAGTTTCTTATCTAATTGTATCTTATCTTAATCATCTGATCATTTCTAGGTCTGAATTTGTCTGTGGATGCGCAGATGGCTCATTTTCCCATTTCTTGTAAAAAAATGTTCCTTGATTTATTTTTCCCCGAGCGAGTACCCGGCATGCGTTGCAATGACAATCACAGAAATTAAGTGCTTGAGTTGTAATTATTTTTTGTTAAAGTACTTTTTATGTAGATAATATTTTTTTTACCGTCTGGTGCGCAAAAAAATAAATTAGAAAGTATTTTGGACGCGTAGGTAGGCTGTCCATTGGAGAAGCGTGGATTTTCAAAATTTAGTTCACACAATTGTAGCGGTTGATCCACCCATGCAATAGCTCTGACTAAACTTATATTTATAAGCATATATAACATAAAAAACGAATTTAGCGCCACTGGCCCAAAACAGAAATTGTAAAATGTATACATATTTCCATGAATTTTACTTCTCACAAGGGGAACCAAAAATCATAATCAGTGGCGCCTTCGCCTGCTCCACCACATCCTTCCAGCCACCATGCACGAACTTCCAACTGGTGTAAATCCCTCTCTACATCCTCTGGGTGACCGTTGAGTCGTCTGCCTCTAGGTTTCTTCCTGTATATCACTTTTGCTTCTCTACAATACGGCACACTTTCAATATGTCCTGCCCAGCGCAATCTGCCGTTTTTCTTATTATTGCGATTAGGGTTTGATTACGGGTAAATCCATCTGGAGATATCCATGTCAATTTATGGATGTGTTTGTGTTGGAATAATGTTCTTCTTATTGTCATTCCTTTTCCTATAGCGAAGCCTATAGGACGTGTTCCGTTGTCAATGCTCTCATCATTCATACTTTCCTTTCCAGTTGTTGGACTGTAAGTGGGGGTTTTCCCAATTTTCCAATTGAAATCGCCAAGGACAATTTTTTGTGTCATGGCTTGGTGCCTCATCAAGAACTCTTTCGAGTGATTCGTAGAAAGTTTCCTTCTTGCTTTCATCTGTATCTTCCGTTGGTGCATGTGCGCAGATTAACGTGATGTTAAGCATTGTTCCTCTTATCCTAAATGGAGCATAGTCTGCATTTACTATCTGACTTTAAATTGCAACCCTTTTTACTAAGGTGCTTGTGTTGTTTCCACTGTAGAATATTGTATAATCCTTAGTACATAGGATATTTGAGTCTTTCCATCTGATCTCTTGCAGTGCCGCTACCATGATTCTATATTTTAGCAATTCGTCGCTGAGGTGGGCAAATGCTCCCGCTCTATATAGTATAAATACATTCCAGGTCACAATCTGTATATCATATTGTTGTTCAGACATGGGTCGAAATCCAAAATTATCAGTACGTTTTTCTTTATGTGGTGAAACTTTCGTAACATTTGCTTTTTTACATGACAGGGTCTTCAGCCCTGCGAACAACCATCTGCGGGGGGGGGGGGATGCCGCTTGCAGCTCTCAGTGTAGCTGCCTATGTACTGTGTTGGGTCTTATCCTATGTGGATCCATTAACTTCCTACAAGGCAGTATGTACTGACTTTGGTCCGCCCCGGGTAATTTATTTCCTCGGTACCCCCAATATCTGGTGGGCTTTCCCCTATCCGCCACATCGGAAGGCGCTCAATAGAATATCATTGGTTCCATAAGAGGGAAACAAAATTAATTGTTTATATTGTAAAAGAAAATCTTAGCTCATATTTGTTCACATCCATGAATTTTAAAGGAGAAATAAGGCCACATTTTAAAGATTAAATATTCACTTGTGATTGGATTTGTATATCTTTTTCTTTTGTTGAAATATATATATATATGCTTCATGTCCACTTCTTATCATTTCACAAAGCTGACTGTAAATTGAAATTTCTAATTTATTGTTGGACATTATAAAGTCAACTTTTAATTATGTCTTTGTACATAATTTTATTAATACCATTTGAACATGGGATTACGACCAACTGATTTCGGATGATACCCAACTTCAGAAATCCGTGATCCCCTCTCAGTTCCCTCAGCTTCTTAATATGACACAGAAGACAGTGGAGTCAGTTAAGCACTGGATGGCAATAAACAAGCTCAAATTGAACGATGAAAAGACTGAGCTGATCCCCATTGCTACCGCTCAAAAGTTAAAATCGTTAAAAGATACACCATCCTTTACTCTCTCATGTGTGTTGATTGAGTTTGCTCAAACAGTGCGAAACCTGGGTGTCTACTTAAACAGATCACTAACTATGGAAAATCACATTAACATGATTTGCAAAGCGATTTTTCTAGAGCTACGCAGAATTAGTCATATCAGACCTTTCTTAACGTTGAATGCATCAAAGAGGCTGATGTCTGCATTCGTGCTATCCTGCATGGACTACTGCAATGCTGTCATGGTGGGTCTTCCAGCTACGCTCCTGGATAAAATTCAAAAAGCACAGAATTATGCGGTTTGAATTGTTCTTCGTGAACGCAAATTCGACCATGCTAAAACTCTTCTGAGAGAACTGCATTGGTTGCCGGTCCACGCTTGCATAGAGTACAAAATTGCAACTCTCTGCTACCGCTGCTTGCATGACCTGGCGCCGTCCTATCTCAAAGAGCTTATGATGCCTTATGAACCCACTAGACAACTCCGCTCATCCGATAGTGGCAAACTCTCGATACCGCGTGTTCGCCTAGAGACTTACGGAAAGCGCACGTTCGCATTTGCTGGCCCAACCATTTGAACCACCCTTCCTGACGCTCTCAGAAACAGCCAAAGGAAATTAGTAAAACACAGTAAGGTTAAACCTGATCAAAGGAACGCAACAAAACAACGAACGTGTCGGCAGGAAGCCTTCATCAGCGAACAAACAGAAACACGAATAAAATTAAAAAATGTATAAAAAAATATATAATATAGCACTTAGCTCAGAAATAGTATCCAAGAGGGCAGCAAAAGATAAGTGCCCACGTTTTTATTCGTGTTTCTGTTTGTTCGCTGATGAAGGCTTCCTGCCGACACGTTCGTTGTTTTGTTGCGTTCCTTTGATCAGGTTTAACCTTACTGTGTTTTACTAATTTCCTTTTGTGCTAACCTGATTGCAGTCTCCCCCATTATTACCTTTTTCAGAAACAGCCAGACGCTGGAGTCCTTCAAAACAAATTTAAAAACTCATCTATTTCACAAAAAACCTGCTGGGATGATGTTGTCTACCATCTTTTCCAGCTAGTTATTATCTCCCAGCTTTGTTTTTGTACCGCTCTTTGAGCTTTTGGGGATGAAGCGTGATTTTTCAAATAAACTTTATTATTATTATTATCATTATTATTTTCATTCAATCGATTTTGTGTTAAACATTGCACTAACAGCTCAAAAGTGTGTAGTTATGGCCAGTGGTTCATTGGCTTTATGATCCAATCAAATCAAATTTTAAAGAAAAAGGAAAAAAAACAAAAGAAAACAAAGAAATATTAAATAAGCAGCAACGTAAAATTGTAAAAACCTGAATTTGAATATTATCTTATGTTATTACAGTTCGTATTTATTTGCACGACAAGAACCTCATAAAAGCCTGACAAAAAAGATCAGTTCTTCTTTCATAGAAAGAAAAAAGGAGACATTTAAAAAACACGAAAGTCAGGTATTGTGTCACGACTTCATTTAGGTTTTAATATTGAAAATTTTATTTCGAGATTATTTTAATTTGAGATCAAGAATCGCCATTTTCCATATAATCGTAGCACTTGTTTACCCCACGGCAGACTCCTTTTCCCAGCATTTACACGTCCAAAAGAGACATTCAGAAACATAATTAACACAACTTCCTTGATTATATCTATTTTGTTTACACCTCTGTTGACAAGTAAATGAGACTGGCCCACGGCGAGGAACACTGAAGAGAAAACAAAATCATTGATTTTAACATCATTTTGAGTTCAATAAATCAGTAGTAGAAAGTTACTCACTTCAGTTTCTTGCAAAACTTTCGGATTTCAGTTTTGTTGTTTAAAGAGTTGTCCAAGTCAAAAGCTCTTCATCTCATCTTAGACTGAATTTGTAATGGTTGTGAGAAACTCAACAGAAATCTATGACACATTTTTTGCAAAATGTTGATAAAACTGTATTAGCGAAATTATTTTTGTTGATTTCTCCGTCAGAAGATTTTGTTTTGTTTTTGGTCCTGCTTTTTTTTTTTATTTATATATATATATATATAATTTTGCAGATCATTATTGTGATGGTCAATGTCGAGAATGCTAAATGGTTGATGTAGTGGTAGCAGGTTAGAGTCACTTTAACAGTCTTGTTGGAAATACATTCTTTGTCGTTGATGTGATGGTAATCTTAAAACGAATTTATGAATTTGATGTTAAAAAGTATATTCGATTATAAAAATGTTAACATATTTTTAGGTATGTATATATTGCATATGTTAACATATTTTTAGGTATGTATTTATTGCATATATGTTATATTAATCAGTTACCTTATAACAAGAAAAACTAAAATGAAACCGCAAATTAAATTTGACATGTTCATACTTCCTGCCCTATGGGTGTTAAAAGAAAGTTTGATTTCATCCCAAAATATGTAATTAAATATGTCGAATGTAGAGAATACCTCTTTTTAAAACGATTATTGTCTTAACGATGCCGCTATATTAAAATCAGCGACGTGTATGATACGTTTTCTTTTGTTGTACTCGTTTTTTAATTAAACAAAACATAAAAGAACATTTTTTTGTACAAATCATTTACATGCATTTGTGTTTGCATTTATGAATTTTTACGGGCTGTATCCTCACCGGACCTCCAAACGGATGAACCAAAAAGATCATGCGTGTAAGGAGAAAAAATTCAGGTGATCTCTCAAAGATGTATGTGTCATGAGAGGGGCTGACGTTATCTCAAACAATCATCTCCTATTGGCCCGGCTGAGACTAAAACTGAAAAGGCACTACACTGGGCAGACATCGTATAGCTTGTGCTACAAGATCCCTCTCCTGAAATATAAGGCCATACAGGAAGACCTCAAGATCCCTCTCTCCAACAAGTTTCAAGTCCCAAAGCAACTGCTAGGGGTCGAGACGATCAATGGGAAGTTGCAGGGACTGAAGTAAGCAGTCAAATCAACATGTCAGAAAGTGTTGGAAAAGAGGGAACATGCACACAAAGTATGGATAACAGCAGAGACGTTGAAGGTTATAGAAGAGAAAAAAGGGAGGAAGGCAAAAATCAACTACAGCCTTATACGAGCGAAGAAAGTTAGTTTCCAAAAGGAGTACTCAGAAACATATATGAAAGTAAAGGAAAACGCTAAGATGGACCAAAGGAACTTTGTATACATGCTTGGCAAAGAAGTGGAAGAAGTAGCCTACCAGGGGAATTTGCGGGAATTGTTCGATACCATCAAGACGCTTTCTGGGAATTTCATGAAGCCAGAGAGACCAGTGAAGGAAAAAGATGGTAATAATATACCAAATGAAGAGCATCAGAGAAACAGATGTAAAGCACACTTCGAGGAATTTCTGAACAGTCCAGAGCCAAGTAACTCACCAGATATTCAGCCAGCTGACAGTGACCTATTTTATGACTGCAACACACTCACCAAAGAAGAGATCCGCATTGCCATCAAACAACTTAAAAGGACCGGATGGCGTCCTTTTGGGGCACTGAAGATTAACTTGAACACAGGTGTAGAGATGCTACACCATCTGTTCACGAAGATCTGGGAGGAAGAACAGGTACATTCTGAGTGAAAGTAGGTATACCTCATTAATATCCCAAAGAAGGGGGGCTTAAGCTCCTGCTACAACTATAGAGGGATCACCTTGCTATCCATCCCAGGCAATGTTTTCAAACGCATATTACTCAACAAAATGATGGACGCTGTTGACTCCCTGAATCGAGACCAACACGCTGGCTTCCGCAGCAAAAGATCATGTACAGTGCAACTTGCAACACTGCGCATTATCCTAGAGCAATCACTGGAATGGAACTCGCCTCTCTATATCAACTTTGTTGACTACAATAAAGCCTTTGACAGCGTGGATAGGCAAACCCGCTGGAGACTGTTGAGACATTAAGGGCTGCCGATAAAAATCATGGACTTAATCAGGAAATCCTATGAAGGCATGATCTGCTGTGTTTCCAGGGACAACATGTGACAGATGCTTTCCAGGTGAAGACCGATGTGAGGCAAGAATGTTGGCTTTCGCCTTTCCTGTTTCTATTGGCCATTGACTGGTTGATGAAAACATCCACACAGCAGGAGCGGAACGGTATACAATAGACCTAGTGGGACAAGCTTGATGATCTCCATTTCGCTAATGATCTTGCCCTTCTCTCCCATGCCTAACAACAGATGCAGGAGAAAACCAGAACTGTTGCAGCCACTTCTGTACTTATTGGATACTAAAATACACAAAGGAAAGAGCAAGGACTTCAAGGTCATCGCCACCAAAAGAACCTATGAGGCTCGAAGAGTAAGCGCTCAAAGAGGTGGAGAATTTTGTCTACTTTGGCAGCATCGTGAACAAGCAAGGGGATGGATGCTGATTTCAAAATAAAGGTTGGAAATGCACGGCGTTCCAACAACTCAAAAATGTCTTGGTCTCCAAACACTTGAATAGCAACCTAAAGATCAGAACCTTCAACACCAGGGTGAAACCTGTTCTACTATATGGTGCAGAGACATGGAGAAGCACTGTTGTGAATATGAAGAGAATACAGTCCTTCATCAATAACTGCGTAAGAAGGATTCTCAGGATTCACTGGCCTGACAGAATCAGCAACCAGAAACTTAATGCGGAAAAAACAGAAACTAGTCGAACAAGAGATCCTCCATAGAAGATGGATATGGATCGGTCATACACTCACGAAAACTTGCCTCCAAGTTAACTAGACAAGCCCTGAACTGGAACCCTCAAGGAAAACGGAAAATAGGCGGGCCGAGGAACACTTGACGCCGTGAAGTAGAAGCAGATACCAAGAAACTTGGCCACACTTGGGGGAAGCTGGAGAGATTGGCTCAGGCTCGTGATGCCTGGAGGACTCTTGTAGGTGGCCTATGTGCTAGGAAGGATCACAGACGTCGATGAAGATCGGCTGCTTTCCTTTAAGGACGAAGAGACGAAAGGAGAGGACGTGTTTTATCATTTATTAAGAAGCGTTTTTTTTTTGTAAATCGGAAACTATTTAGCGAAAACGCATTTCATATTTCCTTCATTTTCACCTATTAATGGTCAAAATACGTCATAAATACAAATGAAGAATCCACAGATGCACAGTTAATCTCCACACAAAACAACGCTTTTGTGAACTGGATTTGCTATGAATGTGTGGTAGGGCGAGTTGTCGATCGTGTGAGTGCTTTGTGAGTTGTTGATCGTGAGGTCAGAGGTGAAGTTGGTTGGTGTTGAGCGTTAGTGTATGCTGCTAGGTGGGTGTGGACAGATATAAAAGACAGTGTGTGAAATGATCGGAGGGGATACGAGTTGTGAGCTGTTAGTTGAGATCAGCAGAGCCAGGAGTTAATTGAGAGAGGAGCCGGGAGATCGTTAGTTGAATAGAGAAGCGAGAGTAGAGTCGAAAGTAATTAGAGAGAAGAGAGTTGATAGTTATTATTATCTCCATCTCTTTAACGCGTTCTCGTTCTTTTTTCTCTCTCTTGCGTTCTTCTCTCTCTCTGTTTCACGTTCTTCTCTCTCTTTTTCACGTTCTTCTCTCTCTTTTTCACGTTCTTCTCTCTCTTTTTCAAGTTCTTCTCTCTCTTTTTCACGTTCTTCTCTCTCTGTTTCACGTTCTTCTCTCTCTTTTTCACGTTCTTCTCTCTCTTTTTCACGTTCTTCTCTCTCTTTTTCACGTTCTTCTCTCTCTTTTTCAAGTTCTTCTCTCTCTTTTTCACGTTCTTCTCTCTCTTTTTCACGTTCTTCTCTCTCCGTTTCACGTTCTTCTCTCTCCTTTTCACGTTCTTCTCTCTCTTTTTCACGTTCTTCTCTCTTTTTCGCATTCTTCTCTCTCCTTTTGCGTTCTTCTCTCTCTTTTTCATGTTCTTCACAACACACGCCAACATTGAAGGTTATATTTAATTTATCTTCCCTTTGAAAAAACTTAAAAAGTTATTCTCGGGAGATGGCAGTAGGGGAAGAGACTGAAAATTAAAAACGGTTTGCTGTCATTTTCAACGACCATAAGCGCCAAAGTTTAAGATCGACGGGAAGTGTGTCAATTACTCGTCCAAAAATGTTGCCTTAAACACAGAAACACACGCACAAAGGCGAAGTTAATAATATGATTCAATCAACAGCTTTTATTCAGAACGGTTTGCTTTCAAATACAACTTAGTAAAATGGAAGTTTTCTTTGCTCTTTTATAGAACAAATTACGAACGATTCGTTCAGGAAGAATGTTCGGAAGTTCGCCCTGCGGAGATTTAGTTACGGGTATGTTGGTTGTGATGTACACGTTTTCAAGTCTTTTCTCAGCCGACCAATGCATTTAAAAAAAAAAGATGTACTGTTTAATGCAATTATATATTTTTTAATGTAATAAAATACGTTTCGCTGTGTTCATATTTGAATCCTTTTAACAAAAGTATTTCATTGCGTGAGATAAACGTATCTTTTTTTATACAGCTATTTAAGAATTATAACACACCTTAGAAGAGTGTGTGTAAAGGGTGATTTCGCATTACCAAGGAATTATTGTCGTGTGAGTTCTTTTATTTTCTTATTGCACACTTTGATAAATCTGTATTATCCCCCCCCCCCGCCCCGCCCGCCCCGCCCCCCAAACACGGTGTGCATTTCAGAATTTCGAGGTGTGAGGTCAGTGCCAGTGACCAGATACTTAGAGGAATTTTTTTGATTATTACGTCGAACTTTGTCGCTTCCCATCAGAAAGTCTCAAATGCTTTATAAGAATTGTCCACAAGAAACACCGAATCTAAGTATGCGCCAAAATGCATCACTTTACTTGGATTTTGCCCAATAGTCTTCGAGACCATCAATTTCTGCATTCCTCTCCACTAACACTGATCAGTGTGACAGCACTTTAAGGGCACTGGGCGACATAATGCCTCTCCCAGACGAAAACAATTTCCTTCCCTCCGATCAATAGAAACACTGAAACCAGGTCGAAAATGCACCTCTTGATTTTGAAATGATCATAAATTTTCTGTCGAGGTGTCTCAATAGGCCCTTCTTGCGCACTTACTTTCACGATACAAACTCTACTGTTATCCGAAAATGCCGTCGCCCCCATTCTGAAAGAAGAATTATTAAAAATTAGCCACTTGGCGGTCCACTCCATTTGTCCCTTTCCATGCAGAGGCGTAACTAAAGAGTTTGGTGACAAGGGACAATAATATTTTTACTTTCCCCCCCCCCCCCAACCTCAATTCTGAATTCAAATATTTGTATCCATTAAATACCGCAAAAATCCATTTTGGCTCTCCCGTTAGTCTTATACCCGATGACATAAGTCACCTCTGTCCCACTCATCTAAGTAACTGGTCACTGGCACCACACCCACCCCAAGAAAATCTAAAATGTCCATCCGTGGGTAGTTGGTAGCTTGACCCAAATCATTATCATCCTCATCAATCTCTCCTTTCCCCTTTCTCTTTCCACCTACTCTCTCTATCTCTTTCTCACACGACATTTCAACACATTATATTATCCGTTTCTACACCCTCCAAGCTTATCAGAATATTCTCCTTCATTAAAACTAGCGGAATCTTAAACACAAAACAATCTTAAATCACAAACATAATCGAATGGTTGTTATGCGTATCTAGAAACGAACTAATGAAATCTGAACATTACAAAAAACATGTTTTTACGCTTCTGCACTAGCGAGTGTATCGTGTAAAGAAAAGGTGAATTTGTTTGGCATTTATCTGAATAACCATTACACAATGAAAATAGATATACTTATTGAGATTTACTCTTTCAGTATGATAAATGTTAAGTTTAAAAAAAAGAAAAAAATTTTTTTTTTAAAATCTAAATAAGTTTATTTATTTATAAAATTATAAAAATGTTAAGTTTTTTGTTATTTTTTTTTAAACTTACCATTTATCATAGTGAAAGAGATTTACTCTTTTACTATGATAAATGGTAAGTTTTTTTAGAAAAGCAAAACAGAAAACAATCTCAAAATAAGTGCGAAAAAAAATTTAAGATGACATTATCTTTATCTACAATTAAGAATAAATCAAATGGCATTTATCTATACATACTTATCACACTGGTCAAAAGTAAGAACACAGGGGGGTATGTAAACAACCTCGAAAGAAGTGTTCAATCTGACGACAGCAAATATGAGGAACGCCACAGTTTTCATGAAATATTTGTTCATGGTACACTATTTATCATGTGTATCACAAGATCTGGAGCTCACTTCATACAAGCAACGAATGTTTATAGTAAAATAAAATTTACAGAATCACTATATTATTTTATTTACTTAAAGAAAAAAACACAAAATGTGTGGGTTTCAAATGAGAAATCAAAGGCGTAACAACTAAAGGTAAACATTGTCTTCTTGATTTAACGAAGTGTATATAGTGTATTTACTTTAAGAACTGAATAGTTTGTTGTTGAAAATTGCATGTAAACAATTTTTGTATTCCCTACCCACTTAGCGTAAATCAATAGGGATAGACAGTTTAAACCAACTATACAAAACAGTTAGTCGTGTCTTAATTGACTTCAAGGCATTTTCGTGTCCCTAAACAAATTTGATAATTTTATAGTTTGAAACTTTGATTAATGGTAGATTATGAGAATTCATTTTCTCACTACAAATAAACAAAGCCATATTATGCTCTCTTGTTAAGTGTTGGTAATTAAAAATGAAAGGGCTGTACTGTCTCTTCAATTCTACCCATCTTTATAAGTTTATCCTATTTAGATTGATTGATTGATTGGATACTTCTGTAGCGCTGGTATCCATGCTACTTTAGCATGCTCACTGCGCTCTGGAGTCCTAAAATCTATTTAAACAAAAAAGTCTTTAAATGTTTCCTATAAAATTTTCTATCCTTTTCAATACCCCTCAAAGATTGAAGTAAATTATTCCATAACTTTGGCGCTACCGATTCAAAAGAGCGCACTCCGTACGACTTGTTTCTGTGTTCACCCACACTGGGAATTTTCAGTAAGGACTGAGTTGAGGACCGCAGGTTCTTTAAGGTTACATGTTTATAAAGCAGTTCTTTCAGATATTCCGGTGCAGAAACGACTGTACAATCTATTTATTTCCGCCCATGACGCTAGTCATTTTTGCGTCTGTTTTTTTCTTTAAATCACTTTAAATTAATCTATTTTTTATGATAGCAACGAATGGATTCAATTTGTGGCCTTTATACAGCTCTGGTACAGTATAAAATCAATCCACTCTGAAAGCGCTTAGATAAGCGGCTCCCAACCTGTGGGTCGAGACCAGTTTGGGAGTCGAACAACCCTTACACAGGGGTCGTATAAGACCATCGGAAAACGAAAATAATTGTGTGATTGGGATCATCACGGCAAATGGGTAAAAGTGCCGCTGCATTATGAACGTTGAAAACGACTGAATAAAATTAATTAAACACATATAATATGTGTAAATAAAACAATATATGTTCAAGTTTAAATTATGAATTTACAAAAAACAAATGAAGAAGTTTCTGCTAAAGAAATCAGAAAAAAAAATAAAATAAAATAAATATGTATAATTAAATATAATTAATATATATATATTATTGGCATTCGCCCGTCACAACAAGAAGATGTTATGGACTTCGCAGGACGAAATCCACAAGGCCTGTGATTATTCTTCTATGATTATAAGCTGGTTCCCAACAGCAAATCGCCTCTCTACACGCCGCTGGATAACCCCATGGGAACATCATGTGGATGATACAGCTTGGCACCTGTGGCGTCGCAGAAGTTGTCGGAATGTTCCATTATACAAATGATATCCGCCTTTCGAGACTCCATCGCCGGGTTTGAAGTCGGAGTTGCCTTCTCTTAGATTTCACATCTACCCGTGGTGCTGGTGTTGTTTTTGCTTGACTGGGCTTTGGTGGGGAAAAACTCCAGACCATCAACTTGAGATTTGCTCAGTTTAGACCACTCGGCCACCCAGCACCGCTATATATGTGTGTGTGTGTATGTGTGTGTGTGTGTATTCTATCTAAAAATAGAAAAAGAATAATTGTGGCCGCAAAACCAAGACAATAACAAAGTAAATTAGAACGAAAGGGAAATAAGTGGAAATAAAATTGAAAACCTAAACAGGAGAAAGACATGGCAGCTATGTAAATTATGGATTTGGTTTATACCGTATGGAGTCAATTTATCAAATCTTGGTATTAGATTATTTTCCATATAAATCCTATCCAAATGTATTACTTGTATAAAATATACCAGAGACTGCATGTCTAAAAATCCATTATGGTTAGTACTGTTGAATTGTTTTAAAACAGGACAAAGGCTTATTTATGTGATACAGGTTTCCATAGGTCTCCCAGGTGACAACCTGTGACTTCACAATTTTTCGACCCCCTCTCCTCACTGTCACAAAGTGTCACAAATTCAGTGTGACCACAACGTATGAAGGTGTACAATAACTGGATGAAAGAAACAAATCTTATACGGATTTTGACAGTGTTTAAATTTTATAAAATAACACCTGCTGTAGAAGAATTGTGAAACGTTTTTTCTAAGAAATTTTATAATAGTATTAAAAAAAAAAAGTGTTATTTAACTTGACAAAAATAATACTTTTTTTATAAGTATGTGAGTTTTATTAATTCAAAAAAACTCCAGAAATTCAGTGAGGACCACGAGAAAAAAATAAATCATAATTATAATAAAAGTTTAAAAATCAATAGACCCTGAAATTGATCTGTTTGTCATGGAGTTCCCGATCTCCTCACATTTACCCGATAACACTACATACGAAAAATTGAATTATTCTTTTGACAAATGTTTTACAGAGTGTAAAGCTGCCTGAAATCTTAAAATTCAATACGCACATATTGTAATCATTCTATTCAATTGGGGGTAACGGCAAAATAACAACCGACTGGGCGTAGTTTCTGGTCGCAAAGGGAGATTGGATCTTTTTAAAACATCATATTCAACTTTAATCTCCGATACAGCTGTCTATCTGGGTCACTTAGTTTAGTAGAGAAATGTGCAAGAAGATTCAACAAAACAACGGATTGTGTGGGCTGGGTTTTTTTCTACACCGAGTTCTTTTAGGTTTAACAAAATGTTAACAAAACGTACACAAGCTTTAGCTGACAGCGGTTCTCAAGTTTTTATAAGTATAATTCATTATTTTCTTATTTTAAGTAACAGTTTAGCCAACAAGTCTTGGTTTCATTATGTCTCACGAATGAGCCATAACTCACCATTACGTCACACGAATGAGCCCTAATTCACCTGTGCGCACGAGCGCCTTACTGAGAACTGCGCACACTTATGACTATGCTAGTTACCAAGGTACGCAACATAATCCAGATCTTCCTCATCCAATACATGAACATTTGAATTTTATTTTCTTACAGTTGAACAGGGAGTATCCGTAGCGTCAGCTGTTTGAAAAATCACTGTTTTTTTCCTTACTTATTGTTTATAGTACTTCGGTTTTGGGACATAAGTCAGCTGATCCCGATACACCCTAAGGCAGCGGTTCTCAACCTCCTTAATGCCGTGACCCATTTAATACAGCTCCCGATGTTGTGGTGACCCCCAAACCATATAATTATTTTCGTTGTTACTTCATAACTGTGTTTTCCGAAGGTCTTAGGCGACCCCTGGGAAAGGGTCGTTCGACCCCCAAAGTGGTCACAACCCACAGGTTGAGAACCGCTGCCCTAAGAGTTTGTTAAACACGGCAAGCATTACCATTAGGCTGTAATGAGTAATATGTTTATTCTTAGGGTAGGCTTTAAGTATAATTAACTACTTTAATGCTAACTTTTCGTGGGCGAAACATACACAGTCAAAATTACTCTGTGCAAGCGGCGATCGAGTAGTTGAAGATCTTCGCCTGAGTTCTAGTCGGCATGTCCGTCATACTATGAAATGTCGATAAGGAGGCTTCGCAACAGATCCCAAGCACGCTATCTGGGGTACACCATCACCATATAAGGGACTTGAGCGTGAGAGACAAAGCTCTTGCGTGGAATCTGTATTAGATAGAGAACAGTTGCATGGTAGCTATCAAGTGGCGTTGAAAATAGCGCAGAAACAGGTCGGGATTTGATTACGTGTTACCGTTAATGGATATGTGGCAAAGAGCGGGTCGTGGCAGCCCTTGCCGATGATTATTATCATGAAGCCATTGAAGGGGACTCCTCCTAGACAACCGTTTCGTCCCAGATACGATGTTTCTAGTCGCAAATTAGAAAACACGCGTAGAAACCCTGTTAGAGGGCGTCTGTCGCCACCCCGGGATGGGATGGGGTGTTCTAGGGACGTTAACTATACCCTCCCCACACCTAAGTAGTTGAAAAATCGTTCAACATAATTTGCCCAAAAGAAGTCAATCCATTCATGTCTCGTGTAGCCCCGGAAGTTTTCCAAATGTATCATTCACGTGCTCAAAATCGTCCACATGCAACGATCTCTTTTATTTTAATGCTTCATTTCTATATTCACATTATTCTCTATTTCCACATTATTCTCTATATCCACATTATTCTCTATATTCACATTATTCTCTATATTCACATTATTCTCTCTATTCACATTATTCTCTATATCCACATTATTCTCTATATTCACATTATTCTCTATATTCACATTATTCTCTCTATTCACATTATTCTCTCTATTCACATTATTCTCTCTATTCACATTATTCTCTATATTTACATGTGTGGCTATTAAAAGTACTGTATACATTGGTTTGCTGATACTATTAATTGTTGTAATTGATTTACTTCAGGAGGAATATTTTCACCTGGAGCAAGGGGACATGATCCATACAAGCTTCTTTAGAGACACGGTGGTTGACCTTAATAGCAGGACGATATTTCTGGGTATTTTTTTAATGATAGCAGGAGGAATGAAATGTTGGCCAGTGTAAAATTTAAAGACAGTTACATTATTAGAATAATGTACAGTTGTGCTGTTTAAATATTGTAAAAGGTTCTATTGTTCTTATAAGTATTGACCATTAAATTGTCTTAAAATAAATATTAACTTTAAGAATTTAAAAATAAACATTTTAAACTATGTCTCATATTTACAGAACTTGTTTTCCTGTGTTTGTGTGTGAGTGTGTGTGTGTGTATTTCCTCGGTTAAAATTGGTATTTGAACAGTTTGTTGTATGTGGGGGGGCTTCACGATTTAGAGAAAATAAAAGCGTCAGTAAAAATAGAAATATAAAATTACCATATATATATATTGTAAACACACAGAAGATATAGAGAAATAGATGAAAACAAAGACAGATAGACAGAGAGAGAGAGAGAGACAGAGTGAGAGACAGATAGATATAGAGACAGATAGAGAGAGGCAGAGACAGGGAGTTAGACAAAGAGAGTGAGAGAGACAGAGAGAGTGTGAGAGACAGAGTGAGAGACAGAAAGAGAAGCAGAGAGAGAGAGACCAGTGAGAGAGAGAGACAGACAGAGAGAGACAGACAGCGAGAGAGGCAGAGACAGGGAGAGAGACAGTGAGAGTGAGAAAGACAGAGTGAGAGACAGAAAGAGAGACAGAGAAGAGAGAGTGAGACCAGTGAGAGAGAGAGAAAGATCATTGAGAGAGAGAGAGAATAGATAGAGACAAAGAGAGATGGAGAGAGAATAGATAAAGAGAGAGAGAAAGACCAGTTAAAGAGAGAGACAGAGAGAGAGAGAGTGAGACCAGTGAGAGAGAGAGAGAGAGAAAGAAAGAGAGAGAGACCAGTAAAACCGAGATATTTCATCTTGAGGCTCCGTCAAAATGTTTGAAATAATGTTTTTTTTCTCTTTTCATTTTTTTTTCAAAATCTTCACGGTGTGTCTTTCAGTTTACTAGTTGAACTAACTGTGAAGAATATTCTGGGGGCAGTTACAGACACGACTACTTGAACTATTTCCATATTCTTTCGTCACCGACATAGCCGCTATTTTTTGGGCTAAAGGATTTTCATCTGCTTGCCACGTTTTTTCGGGATGTCACGTTAATCTATATCAATAACCACCGGTCTTCTTCTTTTTCTTCTTCTATATACTGAGGGTCCACGATGATTGTCTTGATCATTCTGGCTCCTATGTATGTAGAGGGATTTGCAATATTTATATGCCTGGTATTGAAGAGGATATTTCACTGGTTGTAAAGGCTACTCAGCAAGGGTAGCATTGGAATGCTTAAGGCAATAGACACAAAAATGTCAAGTGTTGTCGCCTCAACTGTTCCTTTTTGAAAGCTTGTTCCAGTCCCTGATTGTCTTTGGTAGGAATGAGCAGTTCATATACTGGCTTCTCGCTGGTATGAGCCGGAACTGCCTGTCATGGCCTCGAAGCTGTCTATGGGGAGAGGGACTACTTTTTGTTTAATGTCGGAGCAGTGGACCAGCCCATTATTTACATTGTACATCAGGGGTGTCAAATTCAATTGCTCGTCAGACCCAAACTCAAATCAGATCTAAGGTTGCGGGCCGAACATGATAGACATTCAATAAGCGAAAAATTAAACTTTTTAAAAAAAAAACATTAACAGAAAATAGTTTTAAAAGTTAAAAGTCATTGGCATACCAATTTTCGTTCTTATGTCGATTCGTTAGAGTTGGATCTTTGACACATTTTCTTGGCTGCATAAACAAGTAAGTTCGTTTATGTTGGGTGAAACGTTCTGTGTCATTGAGATTCTCATGATGGACTATAAGTGTTCCTGTCTTGTAAATTTTCATCACAGAAAACAGCTGCTCACACATATGTGCTACCCAACATACTCAATGTTCAAGCCGCATGAAGACGAAGCTGGGGCACCTCTGCAGGAATAAAACGAGTAAACTGTGCAGGTTCCACAATGTCGTACTTTGCCTTTAGTGTACCATACATTGCTGTGCTATTAGAGCCATCTACAAATTTACAGTTGCAGTTTCCACGTCTATGACAAATGAGTTACGAAACAGCTCAAAATTACATTTCTTTCCTTCAAAGTCACTAAATTCCGTGCGAACTCGGCGCGATGTAGGTCATGTTTTTCAGCTAAGTGTGCATTGGGAAATACCATAGCGTTGACTTGGATATAAGTGTGCGCCGGGCAAGACCTCAAGGGTCTGATATGATTGTACGGTCAGGCCGTATGTAACCCGTGGGCCTTGAGTTTGACACATGTGTTGTACATCATGGACAGCCTGTGTAATCGTCATTTTTCCTCCATTGGGGACCAGCCCAATGTTCGCCAGCATGC
The DNA here is from genome assembly GCA_964017045.1 of Omphiscola glabra. Lineage (NCBI taxonomy): Eukaryota > Metazoa > Mollusca > Gastropoda > Lymnaeidae > Omphiscola > Omphiscola glabra. Next base: position 10,778,309 of record OZ024811.1, on the reverse strand, counting down.
TGCCAACACTTGAGGTGTTCCTGTAATGGTTCAGAACAAAGCGTGCTGCCCGACATTGGACAGCCTCCAACCTGTTGATACGCTTCTGGGTGAATGGGAAACAGACTGAATATGCGTAATATAAAATCGGCTGGACAACTGCTTTATTGGCTATATTATGTTATTGTATTTTATTATACTTGTCTATTCACAGAAACTTTATAATGACATTTATGAAATATATAATACATTTTTCAAATGAGAAAAATTAAGATTTTATTTGCAATGTTTGGAATAGGTCTTTTATCTTCGAATAATTTTGAGACCATATCCGAATCTAAGTCCTGTTATTAAAAGTCAGAATTTTTTCTTTATATATAATTGACGTTTTTCACTTTCTATTTATATGAGAAAAACGAGTTCAATCTTGTGTTGAATGGTCAAAAATACTCCACGTACAGATCCAATAAGTGATCACGTTATTTGACCACTCGCTTAGCCAGTTTTGTTTTACAACTAGCTATAGCCTGCTACATAATGCTTAAACTTCCAATCTACTAAAGTTACTTGACCAAACATTCTCTCAAGTAACGCAATTTATAACATTCCAAAATAATGCTGCCCCCTCTCGTTGTGGCACCGCCCCTGAACTTATTAATATTCTTATAACCACCCCATGTTTTCCATCAGACTCATTCCAATAACTATATCCGTACAACAAAAGAAACTTTTGCGCACCAAACGCCCGATCCAATTCATTTACCATTTTCGGGTAATTTTCTTGTATATACTGCTTGGAAATTCCGGGTGTCCGGGTCAGAGATCTGGCTGAGCTCTAGTTTGGCCCTATCAAGCAACAATCTCTACAATAGAATTCATTAAATCAAAATATAGTTCCCCAAAGATTTACGAAAATTTGGAAGCAGAGATGACGTTTGCCTTGATCACAAGAATTGTACCAACACACTGTCCAGCTTGTTAATGAAAAGTGTGGTCAAACTTAACTTAAACTATCTCATATGTATATTTATAAAAATCAATGTATGTATATATCTTTGTATGACTGGAGAAGACAGAGCCCCTGCTTTCACTTGTAAATTGCCTTTTGCTGTTGAACGACATTGAAGGGTATGGTGAAGATTTCAGCATGTCGGCGTTTTCTCTGTTTCCTGTGTCAGTTTCAGTTGTTTTTTTGCTTTCACCCCCGTCTCTCTCTCTCTTCCTCACTCACTCTCCCTCTCTCTCTCTCTCTTCCTCACTCACTCTCCCTCTCTCTCTCTCTCTTCCTCACTCACTCTCCCTCACTCTCTCTCTTTCTTCCTCACTCACTATCACTCTCTCCCTCACTCTCTCTTCCTCACTCACTCTCTTTCTTTTCCTCACTCACTCACTCACTCTCTCTCCCTCACTCTCTCTCTCTTCCTCACTCACTCTCCCTCACTCTCTCTCTTTCTTCCTCACTCACTATCACTCTCTCCCTCACTCTATCTTCCTTACTCACTCTCTTTCTTTTCCTCACTCACTCACTCACTCTCTCTCCCTCACTCTCTCTCTCTTCCTCACTCACTCTTTCTCTCTCTCTTCCTCACTCACCCTCACTCTCTTCCTCACTCACTCTCCCTCTCTCTCTCTCTCTTCCTCACTCACTCTCCCTCACTCTCTCTCTTTCTTCCTCACTCACTATCACTCTCTCCCTCACTCTCTCTTCCTCACTCACTCTCTTTCTTTTCCTCACTCACTCACTCACTCTCTCTCCCTCACTCTCTCTCTCTTCCTCACTCACTCTCCCTCTCTCTCTCTCTCCACCACTCTCCCTCTCTCTCTCTCTTTTTTCCTCACTCAATATCACTCTCTCCCTCACTCTCTCTTCCTCACTCACTCTCTTTCTTTTCCTCACTCACTCACTCACTCTCTCTCCCTCACTCTCTCTCTCTCTTCCTCACTCACTCTTTCTCTCTCTCTTCCTCACACCCTCACTCTCTTCCTCACTCACTCTCTCTCTCTTCCTCACTCACTCTCTATCTCTCCCCACTCTCTCTCTTTTCTCACTCACTCACTCACTCTCCTTCGAGCACTCTCTCTCTTCTCACTCACTCTTTCTCTCTCTTCCTCACTCACTCTCTCTCCCCCTCTCTCTCTCTTTCCTCACTCACTCACTCACTCTCTCTTCCTCACTCTCTCTCTTCCTCACTCACTCTTTCTCTCTCTCTTCCTCACTCACTCTCTCTCTCTTCCTCACTCACTCTCTCTCTCTTCCTCACTCACTCTCTCTCTCTTCCTCACTCACTCTCTCCCTCTCTCTCCCTCACTCTCTGTCTCTCTCTATCTGTTTAAGACTCACTTTAACAAAATTCCTGTTGAGGGCCTGTGTACTTTTGGCACTCTGGTAATCGAGTCTTCTTCGTTTGCAAGTGTCTGAGGGTTTTCATTTTCCCCATGACAAAAAATGAAATCAAATAATCGCTGAGCATTTATCAAGTCCAAACCAATTTTTTTTAATTTCTTTGTCTTTGTGACAGCTATACAGACTTCAGCCGTCGGTTTGTTGTTAGCATTGTGAGCTGCTGCCGCCGTAGGCAAGACAAATTCGGTCCTGGCTTTTTTTTCTTTCACGGACGTTTCTGCCAAACTTTGGACCGGAAATGCCGAGACTTGAGGTTTCCGAATGTCTTCCTAGGAGTCATTGGGGATCCGATCTGATCGCACGATCGTGCTTTCTATTCTTTGAATAGGATTCATTTGGCTTTCCAGTTAGACAATGCCTTCTAGCAATTGTTCCGTTTTTGAAACCCTAAATTGATAGTAATGACTATCGGTCGATGGTATACCAAGCTCAGGAAGTACTTGTCAAGTATGTCAATGAAGTGTCTGTCAAAGAAGTGTATATTTCAATGAAGTGTATGTCAATGAAGTGTCTGTCAATGAAGTTTATTTATCGATGAAGTGGCGTCGATGATCTGTCTGTTGATGAACTGTCCTGTAATTGTTTGCTGTACAGTCCAGCAAAGGCACCTTCCATTGCGCAAGCTTCGTTCTCACTACCTCATATCAGGGGCGCTAGCTGAAAATACTATATATTATATATAATATATATTATAATTCATAATATATAAATATTATAAGAGAAATAAATTGCCTGAGGACAACACTGTCTCTAGCCGGAGACCAACATTGTCTCTTTACTTCATTTATCTTTTTGCTATGCCATTGCCAGTACTGCCCCGTGTGTAATACAAGAAGAGAATATTATTTTACTGATTTTCTTTGTCTCCTGATGTGTCAAATTTTTGTATTATACCTAAATGTCTGATCTTGTGTTTACGGACGTCTTCAATCAGGTTGAAGAAAAACATTCAAACTATACACAGCGCAGGGGAAAAGTAAAAGAAATGTGACGTTTCGGCTGAAAGCTTTTGATACGCAACAGTGAATATATAATATAAGAGAATGAAAACACAAATTAGTGTCGAAGAAGTGGAAAGGAAACTTTTCTAATCAATAAGGAAATTGTCTTTAAGTTAACATTTGATGGAGTCTAAGAATTTTTAAGGTTTAGCTTAACAGGAAAAATCATAGTATAAGAATACTTTTTTTCAAATTGAAGACGCTAGTGCTAAAAGTACTTAAGTCACATTTTTGTCAAAATCAATCTAAACTGTGACCTTTTCTTATCGGGTTTAGCCAAGTGTACTGCAGAAATTTGAACACATTAACTTGTGCCAAAGTCCTTAATTAAACAAGACAAAATATGAAAATGTTCACATTGTATAGACGAAAAGAATATTTGAACGCGATTATCTCTAAATGTGTATTTTGTGACTTAAGTACTTTTAGCACTAAGGTCTTCAATTATTAAAATAATTAAAAATAGAAGGACGCCAAAAATTACCTTGATATCGGGGGGACTGCGTAGGATGGGATCCAGTGTATCAGGCGTAAAATTGTTTACGTATTCATTTTTTTTTGTTCTAAATGCTGCCTCATCTGCTATAAAGGGCGAGACGGTACGGCGACTTACTGACCGGTTCATCTAATACCTACGCAACTTCGCTCATTGAAAAATACATCCGATCTCTTCTCGATGGAGTACAAGAAACCACAATGGCGCGACTGATGTGCCAATGACAGATAATGATATTTGTTTTTGGTATAACAAATAATGGCTATGATTGCTAGAGTGCTGGAGCACTCCAGATTGTTCTATGGACTACGATTAGTCACTTCCTTGTTTTGTCACGTGATATGTGCAAGCCTATGTTAGGTTGTCTGCTACACATAACAGCACATAACAACGGATAACAGCTGATCAGCCATTATCATTAATTTTTTAGCAAAATGTTTGTCTCTATCAGCGCTTCCCCAATGTTAATTAAAAATTTTACTTTTCAAAATATTCTTGAGTACACGTGGTTTTTTAATGACTTTCATTAAATGTGACAATAATTATAATTCAGTTTTTAAAAGGAAGAAAGTTGTTTGAAGAAAAATTTGTGAGCGACTAGTGTGTTGCAGACAGCCTACCGGAAGTCTTACTCGCACTTACTCTTATCACATGACAAAATAATCGACTCATCGTAGTCCATTGAACTGTTTAACTTGCGCTAAATCTCAAAAGTGTTAAGTACATATGTTTGCGAGTCGCCGTCCAGTCTCGCCCAGATAAGACAAATGGCAGCGTGTACAAACAAAGGCTTAAATAGCATTGCGGCTGGTGCAAGAGAAACCAGCCCTTATCTGAAGACTACCATTAGAAAGGGAATACATTGTGACAGTGCTACAAAAGGGCACGTTTTTGCAACTACTACGACCACATGGCGTGGTCTCAAAGTGGAAGGAGGTAGCCTGAAGATGGCTGCGAACAAGGAGATTCTTATATCCTGTCAACACAATAAAGCCGGTGTTGAGAAATTGTTGTGAGCGTTAAGTTTTTTTTAAGGAAAGCCTCTGATGGGGATTGTAAATGGAAATAGGTTGGGTTTTTTTTCCTGTCACAATGGTAACACGGGTGATACCCGAAGGCATCAATACGAGTGATATGTTTAAGCCATTGAATGGATGATACAAGTAAAGTCTATGGGTAGGTCTTAAACGGAAACAATTGATAATTTCATGTTACTTGTCGTAAAAGTCATCCTCAGACTGGATGAAGAAGAAGAAGAAGTAGTAGTTGAGAAGAGGAAATATAGTCTTAAAAGGATTTTGTGTGGGGGAAAAAAGTAGGAACAAAACTGTGGCTGTCAATAGGTTTAATAAAAAAAGTCAGAGGTGACTAGGTGAAAGTATTGTCTCAAAACTTTATGGAGATCTCAGCAACCCGGAATGTGAATCAATGGATAAGTGAAAATAAACCTACAAAGTTGATGAACAGATAGCTATGCTCCTCTTCATAGAGCTTAACACAATACCATCAACAATCGACCGTTTGTAAAATTCAAGGAAGCGTCCTGTGTAGTTTATGCCCAGCTGGGTACCATTTTAGTCTCCATAGCAACACCACTGATTAGGTCGAAGAATTTGCAGTTAAACTCAAAAGAATTGGGGGGGGGGGTTACAGAATTTAGCTAATCTGAGGAGGGTGTTTGCTGGCAAAGATGGATGGGTCTACGCCCATGAAAATATAACAAAGCTAAGGGACTGTGAGTATGTGTGATCGTAGTATATATCGATAACATACATCATGCAGAAATAGTTGATGAAACAGTTATGAAATTATTAATTCTTCGGTCTTAGCATTGAGGGAATGAATTTAATCTAATCCATCTCTTCTTATGTAGATGTGATGAAGAATTAAGGCCCCTGTAGTTTTTGGCGATCGGTGTTATATCCTTAGGATATAATGATTCATATATCGAGATGAGGGCATTCGTAAGTGACGGCTGTTCCCGGTGCTCTTATATGACATTAGTGTGCATGATGTTCCCATGCATTTCACATTACACATGGTGTTCCCATGCATTTCACATTACACATGGTGTTCCCATGCATTTCACATTACACATGGTGTTCCCATGCATTTCACATTACACATGGTGTTCCCATGCATTTCACATTACACATGGTGTTCCCATGCATTTCACATTACACATGGTGTTCCCATGCATTTCACATTACAGTGGAGTTAAAATACATCCACTCGCGCCCGGAGACAAGATTCATGTTAAAGCGCCTCTTTTGTCTTTTATCAACCCTCAAACCCATTGTTTTCATCAACAAAATAATATCAACGCACATTTTGACGCCCCTAACTAGCTGGCGCCCAGGGACATCTGTCCCCCCTGCCCCTTTCGCTACGCCTCTGAGTAAGACCGAAGAAACGCTGCTTTTTTTTTTTTGCCAATGTACTGCAGTAAAAGACCGAAAAATCTTCATGTGGTATTATTTAACCCTGCAGAACCAATAAATGTTATATGACCTGTGGTCTCTGATGAAATCGAATGGGAAGCGCATTATGGAAGAGTTAAATTTAGAGCTAGTCAATTTGGAAATCCTACATACGCTCTAATTATCTAATTTATTTATTATCTAATATATACGTTGTACTTTGTCGCTGATATGGGAAACATATTTTGCTAGGCGACACATTTCCTGTATTCATTACAGTTAAGCTCCTAACTTACCCAAGTAACCAAGATGGATGGCTATCATATACTACATATCACGTAGTTAGATCTATGGAGCTCTTAAAATGGAAATACGGGGTTATATTAAATTTTATTTTTGGGACTAGAGGTGTTTTCTAAACTGTTATGAGTTATAAAGTACATCCCAGGGTCACCCAGATAATACTTAAAAAATAGTACAACCTGCCAGTACTCGTAAGATAATTTTGGTTTGCTGTCGTAAAAACGCAACATCATGCATGTTCAAAAAACTACTTGTGAACGGGATTTGTCTTTGCTGCTGTAACTGGTGTGGTATTTGTCTCAATTATCTCACAGTAGAATCGTTATTAATTCCGAATGTTATTTTATGATGCAGGTTGAACCAGGTCTACCTTAAACAAATAATTTGTATTTCCAGGCGCAGAACATAAAATAATTTTCTATTAATTTAAACAAATATTGTAATTCACACAAATTATTGCATAAAGACGCTCTTGGCTCTCAAGACGAAGTGTACTGTTTCATTTGATATTACACCTTTGACTGGAGGTATCTTTTTAGCATTATATACAATACAACATGTCTCTCTTTGCCTGCTTGGCAGATACATTGTTGTAACAGATACATTGTTGAAACAGAAACATTCTTGAAACAGATACATTTTTGTAACAGGTACATTGTTGAAACAGAATTATTTTGTAACAGAAACATTGTTGTAACAGAAACATTGTTGAAACAGATACATTGTTGAAACAGATACATTGTTGAAACAGAAACATTGTTGAAACAGATACATTGTTGTAACAGAAACATTGTTGAAGCAGAAACATTGTTGAAACAGATATATTGTTGAAGCAGAAACATTGTTGAAGCAGAAACATTGTTGAAACAGTTACATTGTTGAAGCAGAAACATTGTTGAAACAGAAACATTGTTGAAACAGATATATTGTTGTAACGGAAACATTGTTGAAACAGATACATTGTTGAAGCAGAAACATTGTTGAAACAGATATATTGTTGAAACAGAAACATTGTTGAAACAGATACATTGTTGAAGCAGAAACATTGTTGAAACAGAAACATTGTCGCAACAGTTACATTGTTGAAACAGATACATTGTTGAAACAGAAACATCGTTGTAACAGAAACATTGTCGCAACAGTTACATTGTTGAAACCGATACATCGCTGTAGTAACAAGCGACCAAAGACTAATCAGACAAGCTAGGTCGTATACGCCATGTTTTCTCGGGTGACATGAACGATAGCACCATTGCGTGTGATCTATTTTTAGAACAACCCATCCTACTGAGACACTCATCATCTAATCCAGGTGTCACAAAACTATGGCCCGCGGGGCGCTTTCAGATCATCAGGCCAGTCCACGGCACTCGAATTAGCCTGTTAAAAGGTATGGATCACGAGACGTGATACAATGTTTAAATTTAAATATTACGTTTAGAATACTACAAGAACTTAACACATGCGGAGAACTCCATGCGCCTTAAATTTAACCTTTTCAGTTTAAAATTATTATATATAGATTTTCTTGTTTATGGCAGACCTGTTTACCTTCGCACTCCTAAAATCCTACAATGTAATCTCAAAATCGCACAATACGGGGTCTTAATAGTTAAGGGTTGTACACACAAAAATTATATACTATGAAATCAATAACTACTCGCATCGCAGTGCCTAGAGGGATCAAGTTAAGCTGGCGTCAAACAAGTTAACCTGCGAAAAATAGATATTTGACGATTAAATTGCAAACTGTTGTCACTTTGTTTTGCAGACGTGCATTTGCTATTAGATATTAATTTATATTGAATCGATGCAGATCACATTATCACTGTCACTAGTAAAAATAAAGTTACAGTTGAAATTTAACGTGGTTGAAACTAGAAGTTAGATTAGCATAATTATCCAGTAACATGAGATTTTTTTGTTAGGAAAAGTTTTTTTTAAATTACAAATCATTATACATTAAGCATATTTCCGATTATATATTATAATCTGATACTACAACAAACTGTAAAGGGGTAAAGGAAGATGAGTTTTGAAACATAAGGGGGTATTAAATAGTACTGACCGCGGTTCGCTGAAAGAAATATATATGTCACCAAATTTTGTCATCCAGCAACGAAGAAAACAAAACTTTTTCTCATTTCCACTTTTTTAAAGAGTTGTGCACTACAAGCAACAAAGATGTCAACCTCGATTATCAGGAAAAAATATTCGTGACATGAAGAACCGTTTTTTTGGAGAGATGTTCAGTTCTTGACAGCTTTGAGAGTGACATTTTTCTGTTCCAGAATCTGTTTGATTGTTACCTTCATCATATATATCAGTTAAACTAAAGTTAGAGCTCATTAATTTGCAAGCAAGACTTGTTGAAATTGAAGTACAGAGGAGGAAAATTAGTTGAATTTTACCGCTGCTTACCTCATGTTGAGTTGCCGCTGGGAGGGCATCAGTGGTTGGAACAAATTATGTCTGTGAGCAAAAATTTTCAAAAATGAAGTATGTAAAGTTAACATTTATCAAGCAAAATTGAGTGATGCACATTTAAAAGCAATACTCATGATTGGATGCAGCATTTCCAAACCATACATTAACGATACCTTGAAAGCCAAACATGAGTTTCACAAATATCCCTAACCTTTTTCGCAGCTTTAGTTTGTGAAATTCATATATCTGCGTAAAAGGTCTGATGTAGCTAGATTTGATGTATGCTAATGTCACCTTCTTTGATAACTTCATTTGTTAATAATATGTTGGTTGCCTCTTGTTTTCTTTTGTTGATGGGTTGTTGTTTTTTTGTGTGCATATTACAAACTAAAGCAGGATTACCATCGAATACTAAACTTCGTTTTTTGTCTTTTCCCCCGGAGCTTTCGTTCTGCCTTGCAGGTATTGTATAAAATGATTGTGCGGCCCGCGCTTGTCATTTTGTGCGTTCTTTGGCCCACTGTGAAAAAAATGTGTGACCACTGATCTAATCTATCTGTTATCTAATAACCCTGTTGTGTGTTGTTTGAATACAACTCAATGTAAAGGATTTCCCATTTAACTACCTGGTCTAACCGTCATTGTATACGGAAACTTAATACAGACAGGCGGTGTTACAGAAGGTGAGAATTTTCTAGAGATTAGATATTTTATTTCTTTACTGTATTGTTACGTACCGTATCAAAATATGGAGAAATTAATCTCTTTTTTAAAGTGTATGGCTCATCCTAATACAGTACATAAAAAAAGACAGTACCAAATTATAAATACAATAACAAAGAATACGATACTCAAACTAGGGCTAAGTACAATTAATGAATTTTAATGTGTTAATTATAATGAATTACACAATCAAAAGAAATATAATTAAACTATTGACTTATAGTATACTAGCGAGTACCCGGCATGCGTTGCAATGCCACTCATCGAAATAAAGTGTTTGTGTTTTAATAATGTTTTTTGTAAGTACTTTTAACATACAAATTTCTTTTACCGTCTCGTGCGTATTCGAATTAATTAGAAGGTTTTTCGAAGCGGGAGCCTACCACATGCAGTTTAGTCCCCAAACTTCTAGCGATTGATCCCCCCCCCCCCCCAATGCAATATCTTTGTTTGAAATTATATTTATATGGCTCATTTATTACATATAAACAAATTTAGGGCCCAGGCCCCAAAAGGAATATTGTGAAATATTTGTACTAATTCAGAAACTTATTTAATAAGTCACATATACAAAATTAAATGCTACAGTTAATATTTAATTTATTTCCACTCACCTATGCAATAGCTGTTTCACATTATATTTAAATAGCTCATATGAGAACAAAAAACAATTTAAGGCCCCCGGCCCAAAGCGGAATATTGTAAAATGGTTGTACTTATTTAGAAACCTAATGTGGGCCTGCACACATCAATTCACGCATATCAATTCACCAAAACTTTATCGCAATCGGATGAATGGTATAGGAATACATACGATAATTATATAAATAATATAAGGGTGGAAAACGAATTAAGGCCCCGGTCACAAACGGAATATTGTAGAACTGTTGTATTACTTTAGAAACCTACTTATTATATCACAAAATTCACCAAAAAAAAGAAACATCTTACTAAAGTCGTATCGCATTCAGATGAATCGTATAGGAGCGAATACGGATATTATTTTTTACAAAGCTCATATAAGAAAAAAAACGATTTTGGGGCCAACGGCCAAAAACGGATTATTTAACGGATGTCGATATTTGTATTTGATTAAAAATCTATCCATCCATGCATTATCTCGGTTTGAAATTTTATTTGTATAGCTCATATAGGAAAAATAGAACATAGGGCCCCTGGCTCAAAACGGAATATTTTCAACGGTTGTAATAATTCAAAAAGCTTTCTGGGCGTGGGAAAAACATCTTACTAAAGTTGTATCGCATTCAGATGAATGGCATAGGAGCGCATACCGAAATTACTTTTTACAAAGCTCATATAAGAAAAAAAAATATTTAGGGGCCAACGGCCGACAACGAAATATTTTAAAAGTGTTGTAATGACTTATTTAAATGTGCGAGTTTATGGATAACCACTCAACAAAGTTTCGTTGCAATCGCATTAATGGTGTAGGAGCGCATACGGTTTGAAATGTATTTATATAGCGCATATAAGAAAAAACGAACATGGGGCCCCTTGCTCAAAACGGAATATTTTAAAACGGTTCCAATAATTTAGAAACCTTTGTGGGCGTGCTCACAACAGCTCACCAAAGTTTTAGCATATTCGATAAATGGTGTAGGAGCACAGACGAAAATTATTTTTTACAAAGCTCATATTAGAAAAAAACGATTTTGGGACCAACGGCCAAAATCGGAATACTTTTAAACTGTTGTAATGACTCAGTAAAATGCGCGAGGTTATGGACGACCACTCAACAAAGTTTTGTCGCAATCGCATGAATGGTTTAGTAGAGCATAAGGTTTAAAATTATATTTATATAGATCATATAATAAAAAATGACCATGCGGCCCCTGGCTCAAAACGGAATATATTAAAACAGTTATAATTGTTCTCAAACCTTTGTGTGCGTGCTCGCAACATCTCACCAAAGATTTAGCGCATTCGGATCAATGGTGTAGGAGCGCAGACGGAAATTATTTTTACAAAGCTCCTATAAGAAAAAAAACAAATTAAGGGCCAACGGCAAAAAACGGAACATTTCATAAGTGTTGTAATGACCCATTTAAATGCCCGGTTAGGTGGCCAACAATTAATTAAAGTTTTGGCGCAATCGCATAAATGGTGTGGGAGCGCATATGAGACATACAAACATACAGACATACAGACATACATTCATTTTTTTATATATAGATTGTTTAGGCTGGAACCGGTACGATTTTAATAAAATTACAATGCGCAAAAGTGGTACAATGGTGAAATAAAACCTACACACACAGTAAACTAAGCACTGTCTAGTAGCACAAATATAACACACGCTCCTATTCTCGTGCTAAATGATCTGCCTCTCTCTCATTCAATATATCGGCCTTTTTCTAGTCGTTTTCTACTGATGTCTTTCGAGACTCGCCTGGCGTATTGTTTTCCTATCCAGTTTTCTCCAGATGTTTCTATAATATTCTGACTGAAATTTATTACATTCATTGGAAAGGGCCGAGCTATTGCTCTTTTATGGCCCCGGCAAGTAAGGTACAGGCCTGCCTCATCTGTTGGGCAGTCCCGTAAATCAGACTCTCGACATGGTTGGTTGGGAGGACCCCAGTCACGCCAGTCCCCAGCGTTGAGCACTCGGCTAGAAGGTGCTCGATTGTCTCCGGTGCCTGACCACAATGGCGGCAGCGCGGGTACCGCAATGGGTGTAATCTGTTCAAATAGCTGCGGTTAGGACAATGCGCCGTACACCCAAATGGGTCAAAAAGAGTTCACAGCACGTGAAAAGAATGGAGCTAACACGTCTCTTACATATCAGTATAAACATAAGATCATGGGCCTACTAAATAGCATTTACATTTTGAGTATTTGACTAGACTGCTTGTTGCATACTAAATAACATTTACATTCAGGTATCTAGCTAGATGGCATATCGACTACTAACTACCATTTGCACGGATTATTGCCTTCTTAACATCATTTTAGAGAATAGAAGACTAGATAGACATTTTTTAGCCTATTTTTTAAAGTTGTATACGACTATTTAAATGATTTAAATTATTTCAAAAAATGAACCGTTGTAGTGCTAAATTGCAGAGTATTGGTGCTTTTTAATATTTTTTTAATAGTTATTTCCGACAACAGATTTATTGTGTACCACAAGCTGCAAACCCAAACTCGCCCCCCCCCCCCTTCCACACACAAACAAAAAAGTATCTTTTCTTCCTTTATAAATATAAAATATACTTATTTTTTTTTTTTAAAGTATATCTTTTATTCCTTTATAAATATAAAATATACTTTTTTTTTAAAAATAAGTATATCTTTTCTTCCTTTATAAATATAAAAATATACTTCTTTTTTTAAAAAATAAATATATCTTTTCTTCCTTTATAAATATAAAAATATACTTTTTTTTTTTTAAAATAAGTATATCTTTTCTTCCTTTATAAATATAAAAATATACTTATTTTTTAAAAAAATAAGTATATCTTATCTTCCTTTATAAATATAAAAATATACTTATTTTTTAAAAAAATAAGTATATCTTTTCTTCCTTTATAAATAGAAAATATACTTATTTAAAAATAAAATAATAAGCTGTTCTTGTTGACAGGCTCAAATGCAGCATTGACGTCATTGGTGCCAAAGTCAAGATATTTAAAATGGAGGTAGGCCCTTAAGTTTCTTTATATTTGGTTACATTAATCAAGGAAGGTATTTATAGAGTTTATTACTTTAACAAATGAATTTTTTTCCAACTTTGGTTACAATTACCGTATTTGTAGAGTTGATTACTTTAATAATGAAGTTATTTATCTCTGAAATTGATTTATATTCTATGTAAGTACCTTGAGGTTGTTCATTAGTTTAAGTAAAACACACATAATAAATTTATATTATATAAGTAGATTTAAAAGCCAACTAGTTCTTTACCCATTGGTAGAGATGGCCAGGGCTGAAAATCTAAACTCATGGCTATTTACCCATAGTTAGAGATGATCCCTGACTGAGAGTTTATACTAAGTTATTTACAGATATCTAGCGATGGCCCCGGGATCAATTGAAGCTTATTACCTCCAATGCTCTAATAATGTTGATATCACTGTTAAGAACTACTAACTGTACAAGCAATTCAATAGCCTCGCTACGTATAGGGGTAATAATTACATAAATTCTTGACCAATGTGACAAATGGTTCTTAACTGGAAAAACAGCGTGTTTTCTATCCACCGCTTTATCTCTGCAACTCCCCTTACTAATAAAAAAACCTATAGCAACCAAAAACGTTCTCTCCCAAACCCGAATAATACGTCACAAACAGGGCCGACCCTAACAATTGCGGGGCCCTATGCGAAACGGATTGCGCGGGGCCCTTTCTGGGTAGGAATAAGGATAATAATTGAAAATTAAGATTTTGTATTAGAAAATAAATTCGGGGAGGGGCCTATGAAAGTGCGGGGCCCATTACGGCCGCATAGGTTGCAATGGCCTAAGGCCGGCCCTGGTCACAAATGCAAAGCACATAGTAACAGCTACACACTTAAACTCCTCCCCAAAACACGAACAAATTATCAGCAATAATCCTAAGTTTATTGTTTTACAATTTCGTCGTCTTGCTGAAATTTAGATATGCGTTGAAAACAAATTCAGTTAGCTTTTTTTTTTTTGGTTTAAATGTGGGGCTATTTACAAAAAAAAATTCAATTTAATTAAGAGGCTCATGAAGCAAAAATAAAAGTTGATAAATTGTGTAGTGAACATTCAGTAATCACGTTTGAATTATTCATCATTCTAGAAGCCCATTTAAATAAATACTGATGCAGACGGCATTTGTTTTTAAAGAGAATAGCAGGGAAAATAGTATATAACTAAATGGTACTCATTTTTTTTTTTTAATAAATAATTTGCATAGAGTTTTCTATTAATTGGTTTTAATTTCCTTTAAATCAATCAGACCCTAAGGCGTAGACAGAGTGTTGCGGAGCCGTGGTCTTCTCCGGTTGCCACTTTTTTATTTTAAATGGGGGTGCGGGATTTTCGGCAAAATGCAGTGCTTTTTTTGTTTGTTTGTTGTCGTTTTTTTGTAGAGAAAAATTGTCAGCTGTCCCGGGTGGCACAAACTCTATCGACTCCACTAATCAAACCTACATCAGCTTAACAGGCTGATAATATTCCAATACAGGATTAAGAAAAGGTCCATTTATTAACTTAAACCCATGACGATGATTTAAGCTACGCGGCTGTGAGAAAGCCGCTCCTGCGCAACCGTTTCGTCCCAGCTGTCCGTCCCGACCAAAAGACTCCGTGGGCGGGGGGGGGGGTGGTAACGCAACACCTTATCTCCGGAGTGGAAGCAAAGCCGCCCAGACCCTAGAGAGAGTCGACTGCGAACGCTTTAAATACGGCGTTCTCAGTCAACTGGACGTCCCCCAGGCTAAAGGGGGAGGTTCCCGGTCTGCTGCCGCACGGTCTTTCGGCGGGGAAACTCGACAGCTGGCCCATGTGGAGGAGCGCCGGGGGTGGGGCATTAAGATCTTGCGCTCGACAACCCACAGAAACCATCTCCTATGTGACATTAACTTAAAAGCATGTTTTAACCAGTCCTTATGATTCTAAATAAATAAAATATATATTAGAATGAGCTATAGGGACATAACGCCAAAGAGCCGAAAATATTTTGATACGTTCGGACTCTTAAAAACAAACATAGTTATTTTCTATTATTTTACGGAAATCGAATAAATTTACATGCTCAAAAATATTATATTTCCGCTTTTATTTTTAGCAAAAGTTTAAGTGTTATTATTATAAATTACAAATACATATAAAGAAACAATTAAGGAACTATCTTAAGCATTTTATATGCGTTTAAAGTTATGAAAGAAAAATTAAATAGCAAAAATATGATCAAAGAAATACACAGTAATCACATTTATCGGGAAAACCTAAACATCAGTTGTGGTTAGTGCGTTCTTTGGCGCGTTGTCAATAAGGCGAAATAAAAATAAAATTAATTAGTTCTAAATAATCACGCAAATGACGTCATAGTGCTGAATTGCCTATTTAGCTAAAGCAAAAAGTTATCTGATTTAATAAAAGAGCGTGACAAAACTGATGATGTACATTCCCCTTCTTATAAGTAAAATTAATAAATAGCATTGAAACTTAAATACTAATTTAGCTTTGTATTTTTAACATTTAGTAAGTTTGTACTTTTTATTCATTCCAAAAATAAACTTTTATGAAATTTATAAAGTAGTAAAAACTCTACATTTGAAAATAATTTTAATAAGAATATGCCTTTTAATTAAATTTGTGTAGCAAAACTAAATAGCCAAATAGCATTTTTAATGCACTTATTAAAGTGATCTTGATAAGAAATAAGCATATTAAATGCAAAAAAAAATCTTCTGCGTAAGTAAGGGGGCTAAAATCCAGTGGATGATTTATTTATTTTTTTTAAAACTCTGTGTAGCCCACTATACACTTTACATTCATTTTGCCCAGTGCAGCACAAGATAAGCCTCAGAATAAATTTGATCAATAATTAACCTTCTTCGATACATTTATATCGATGGTAGGAAATTGAGTTCATGCATTTTTACTTGGATGACAATATCTTTCAATCCATTGACATTGCAGTTGTAAAAAAAAGAAGCTATATTCTCATTTTGCATATGAACATATGTTAACCAATTAAGAAAATCAATGACTTTAACAAAACATAAAAATATTTTCACAATTATCGCCAGGGATATCAAAAGCCAATCAATTTACACAAGTAAAAATTTAATCTTAAAAATAAAGATTTTATTAGATAGAGAGATAGAAAGACAGACAGACAGGCAGACAAATACACAAATAGGTGATAGATATAGAGAAATGTATATAACAGATAGCTAGACGTATGGAAGGATGGATGAAAGGGTGGATGGATTGAAGGGTAGGTGGGTGAGAGGATGAATGGATGGATAGATAGGTAGGTAGAAAGGTAGGTAGGCAGGTAGGTTGGTAGGCAGGTAGGTTGGTAGGTAGGTAAGTAGGTAGATAGATATGTAGGTAGGTAGGTAGGGAGATAGGTAGATATATGGGTAGATAGATACAGACCTGTTTACTCTTACGATTTTGGCGTACAATACGATTTTGATGTGTATACATTATATATACTGTGTGTGTTTTTGTACTTTTAAGATGTATTGAACGATTTTGTGATGATATTGTACGACTTTAAGATTTTGAGGGTAAACAGGTCTGTAGATAGTAGCTGGATTGGTAGATAGGTAGGTAGGTAGGTAGGTAGGTAGGTAGGTAGTTAGGTAGGTAGGTAGGTAGGTAGGTAGGTGGGCAGGTAGGTAGGTAGACAGGCAGGCATGTAGATGGTAAATAGGTAGATATATAGATAAACAGACAGACAGACAAACAGACAGCCAGAGAGACAGAAGGAGAGACAGAAAGAAAGACAGTCAGAGAGACAGACAGACAGAGATGTAGACAGAGAGACAGACAGAGAGACAGACAGAGAGATAGACAGAGAGACAGAGAGTGACAGACATACATAATGACAGAGAGATAGACAGAGTGGCAGAGACTGACAGTGAGACGGATTTAGAGACAGCTTGAGAGACAAACATAGAGACAGACAGACAGAGAGACATATAGACCGGCAGAGAAACAGAGAGAAAGAGAGATAGACAGAAAGACAGACAGAGTGACAGAGAGACAGACAGAGAGACATAGAGACAGGCAGAGACAGAGAGACAGACAGAATATATATCTATACATATATAAGTATATCCCGTATGTGCTTCTATACCATCAATCCAAAGTGATGAAAATTGTGTGAATTGTAAAAAAATGCAAATGTTTCTGAATTATTACACACATTTTACAATATTCCGTTTTGGGACCGGGGACCTAAATTCTTTTTTTCCCCCTTTTATGAGCTAAATATAATTTTCGTATGCGTTCCTATACCATTCATCTGATTGCGATAAAACTAAGGTAAGTTGTTGTGCGCACAAATGGTTTCTGAATTAGCTTATCCATTTTGAAATATTCCTTTTCGGGCCAGAGCCCCAAATTATTTGTTTCTTGTATGAGCTATACAAATATAATTTCAATCAGTGCTGTTGCATGGGTGGCTAGAAATCAATCAAATACAAACGACATTTCAGTTTGGGTGTGACATAAGTACAACCATTTTAAAATTTTACGTTTGGGGCCAGGGGCCTTATTTTAAAAATAATAAATATTTGAGTTATCTAAATATAATTTAAAACAGAGCTACTGCGTGGGTGGATCAAACGCTACAAGTGTGTGGACTAAATTTTGAAAATACACGCTTCTCACGTGGACAGCTATATGTTGCCTACTCACGCGTTGAAAAAAACTTCTAATTTATTTGTGTACGCACTAGACGGAAACAAACAATATATATTTTCTATTTAAAAATTACTTTAAAACTTAATTAAAACACAAACACTTTTTTCATCGAGTGGCATGCAACGCATGCCGGGTTCTCGCTAGTACTTTAATAAGCAAACTATAAAAAGTCATGATAAATTAATACGTAGCAAGTTTTAACATTATGTACACACGACAATGGCAAGTTTTACGTTGAATTCACTTAAATGATTCTTTGCAGATATACATTTTCAATAGAAAACATGCCTTCTAAATAATTAAGTAGATCTCTAGGCAGACAAGTCAGTGCGAAATAAATAATGATTGGTAATATCATTTGTGTTTCTAATGACTTCTCTCTCTTTTTTTTTTCTTTTCAGATTGATCAAAGTAAATCAGGGATACTTAAAGAAAAACGGAAACTTTATACTAAAACAAAAAGGATTGAATTTATTCTATAGATTAGTATCCTTGTATTCTAGGGCTTATGAAATTAAAATAGGAGGGGAGAAAGACTGAATTTTATGTAGATAGAATATCGCGAGAGAAAGAGAAACAGTATGTCATGGGAAAATGTAAAGATATTGAAAAGTTAACACTAACAATAGTTCTTTGGGCATATAAATACATTTTTGAAGAGAGAAGAATGAATGTAAGAGACATTGGGCCCGAAGTGTACTAAAACATATGAAACATGGGAGGTTTTGAGACTCGATGGCTTTAATTTCGATACAACGTAAATGGACAAAAAGTTTCCAGTGTTGGCTGTCTAAAGTGAAGGCACTTGGAATACCAAAGTAGCCGGCAGTCTCCGTATGGGAAGGTCTGCGTGGTCAAAAAAAAAGTTTAGTGATGGGGAACCTGGTACAGACAATAATTAAACCACAACACGGATAAAGGTCAAATGCCCAGAACACGACCAAAAAGACGCATACGCTTTGGTTTATGTCTAGTCTCAGTTGGATGAGGTGCATTTATATTGCATACTGTTTAACCGGTAATCGCGATATAGTTTAAAGAAAAAGCTAGCCGTCCACTATAGACATGGGAAACGCTATTAGTAGCATAATATTTAAAATACTCTCTAAAGGAATCAGAATTGTAAGTATACACATTTACAGAGAATAAAAACCTCTTTACAGCAAGATATCATTTATAACAAACTTCATTTTTAGTTACCGGAAATTTGATCGAAAGAAATTTCGTCGACGGAAAATTGATCGACGGAAGTTTGGTCGAACGGAAATTTGATCGAACGGAACTTTGGTCGAACGGAAATTTGATCGAACGGAAGTTTGGCCGAACGGAATTTTGATCGAACGGAAGTTTGGCCGAACGGAAAATTGATCGAATGGAAATTTGGTCGAACGGAATTTTGATCGAACGGAAATTTGGTCGAACGGAAATTTGATCGAATGGAAGTTTGATCGAGCGGAAATTTGATCGAACGGAATTTTGGTCGAACGGAAATTTGATCGAACGAAAGTTTAGTCGAACGGAAATTTGATCGAAAGTTTGATTTAATTTTTTTGTTTGTTTTGTTTTTGTTTCTTTTGGTTGTAAATTAATAAAGATTGCTTACTTTTGCCAATCATCCAATGCCCAGTTCACACATTTAAAATGTCGTAAGTTAAATTTCTTTGTATCGCACCGTAATGCGTTCAAAAAGAAATGAGACGCAAAAGTTGATTTTTTTTTTTTTTTAGTAACTAAATTTAGTTTAGCAACATGTCATTTAGTACGTTTCCTTGGAAACAAGATGTCCGACATCGAAGCAAGTGTCAGTACACAGTCTACAGTACAGGCACACTACAGATCATGGAGCTTGACTATATTTATTTAACATTAAAAAGAAACAGCTATGAATATGTTTTTTAAGGTTATATATACGCAAAGTTATGATTCAAAATCAAACACCAGCAGTGCAAAGTCTGGAAGCTGTGTAATGTAATGAAATGTAATGTCTCTCTCAATCAGAAGCCAGTTACGCTTAGCTTAGACTTAGGCTTTATGGTTAGTCTTAAATGGTAATAATAGTTAGTTTAAAAGCCCAGGCCTAATACTTGTAAGATTAAATTTTAATTAATGTTTGCTTAGAAGTTGTATTAGAAGTTTTAGTTAGTAAGTCACGATTTAATAACACCCTCACGTAGGCCTACTTACTCAATTTAAAATCGTTCTTGAATGAAATTATTATAATTCAGATGTAATATAGTGTAGGCTACTTTTTTATTATACTTTATACAAGTAGTATATAAATATAAAGCTAATCTAAAAATATTGCAGGCTTAGTTTCTATAATATTATTAATTTACTTTTTTGTAGCTTGAAATTACAATAAAGGCCTACTTGATAAATTCAAGAAGAAAGGCCAAATTACATAAGTCAAGTTTAAGCAATAGTATGGACATGGACTGGACACTATTAGTATTATTATAACTATAGTCTTAGTTTTTGCCAAACTGTTAAGCATGGTGCATCGGTGTACAAGATTGCACTGAGGACCAGTGCCAGATAAATTCATTATATTTTCTTTTAATTTGGGGAACACCTGGTCTAAAGTATTATTTCCATTTCTAGTCAAACTGTAGTCATACTCATAGATTAATAATATTAAATTATTTAATCAAACTTTCATGTAACCTATCTTAGTATCCTAGAGGATAAATCCTGCAAAGTTATATTATATTCAAATTACAAAGTAATATTTCTAAATTGATATTTATGGTAGGCATAAATAATTTTAATCTTCATTCATTATTAACTTTAACATTAACAAATATAACTTTTCATTTCATCCTTATTTTAGAATTGCCCCCAAAAAGGAGATTCTGCTCATAAGTGAAAGTTTAGCTGATGATTGCATATTACTAATTGACATTTTACAAGTTTTCTTTACCAACACTATCTCATTCCTGACTTATTATCCCCTCCTTCCTTTTCCAAACCAAAATTAATGGAAAGTGATTCTTATGTCTCTTTTTTCTTGTGTTGTTTTGCTAGTACATAAGGGTGTCGGGGCACAGCGGATCAGAAATCTTATCTTTTTTAATATTCAAAAAGTTTTCACAGATATTTGTATGTGCAAATTGATTGTATTACATCATCTACATGGATAGGAATCCTTAAAATGTGGCTAAAAATAATATACTTGCTCACAGAGCGTTTCCAAGTGTACCGGGGCAAGGTGAATCACTACCCGGGGCACAGTGAATCACTACCCAGAGCACAGTGAATCACTATCCGGGGGATCAGTGAATCAATATGGAAAATGAATCATTATCTGTGGCTTACTTGAAATTGACTTGAATTATAATGAGGGTTGGGAATTTAAGGCCATTATTGCATTAAATGTTATTTTTATAAATAAGAACCTACTTATTTTTTTAAACCATAGACTCATAGACGTAGACACTGAAAAATGCAATTAAACAATTTTTAAATGAATAATTTTTTTAATTTGTAACGCCATCAATTTAAATTATAAAATATAAAACAAGCAAACAATATCTAATATTATGTGGCACTTTATGTGTTTTAGCTGGACATATGTTTGTGTCCTCCAGCACACCCTGGCATTGCACACAACAACCCCTGGGCTTGCAGGCATTGCTGGTTAAGAACCTGTGCCACAGAGTATGAAGAGTATTAAGTCTAAGAATTAGGGTCATGTAAAATGCCTACCATCAAACAGATTAAAATTAAAAAGGTCAAATGGAAGTTATAAAATGTACCTAACAACATAAGTTGTACTTGATTGAATTGTATATATGTCTTATGTCTTGCAAAATAATTAAAGTTGGAACTTTCAAATCTCTCACATACTGTCAGTTATGCATTGAACTTAAACAAACACATTGTTTCAGGTTTGTCACAAAGACTGTTTCTTAAATATTGTAGGAAAAAAATTAACACACTTTTGCAAAATAACAATTGAGACAAAAAGTCCATTTTATATTGACAATGAAGTTAAGTCTTTCTGCTGAATCTTTATATTGTTTTCTTCCTGGAGGAGGCTCTTGACGACTGATGTATTTTTCGTTCAAACTTTGTTCACGTTTTATAGCTTTTATAAATTTCCAAATGCTGGGGTGGTCAGCGCAAACTTGGTTCTGATAACCCCCTGTGGCAACCTTCAAGAGCATTGTTGGTTTTTGGCAAACCTTGCTGACTAGCACCAAAGCAATTCCACATATGAAAGGGAAATCGGGGTGGTCGACGGTGACTATGATTAGGTCGACCGATCCATGTGTCCTCAAAATAGTCAACAACTACTTGAGCTTCAGGGGGTAAAATATTTCTGTTGCAAAGTAACTCAACATACTCAAAGTACTCTACCACATGCTGTGTAGGCACAAAGTACTCTACCACATGTTGTGTAGGCACAAATGCTAAAGCAGATAACATTCGTATCCTTAATGCAAATTCGGGGTCACAGTTGTAATTTAGTTTCAAGCCATTTGTTTGCACATTTCTATAGATACACTGGCAGAAGTGAAAAAAACATCCTCGAATAATTGTTTGAGGGAACTCAACATTTATGGCAGTTACCATTGCCAGCTTAAAGTCTATAAGAATAGTATGAGGATTACAAGTAGACTCCAAGTCTTTCATAGCTCTTAAAAGTTGTATATAACTTTGTATAGTTTTGTTTGGAAGAAGTGCATAAACTAATGGAACAGCACTGTGTTCACGTAAGCCATATATAAAATGTATTGTATACAATTGTTCAAATAAAGGTGGTACCGTTTTGAAAGTACCATCTGCATACCAGTTTTTTGAGCTTGAAAGTAAACGTAGATTATTCCTGGTTGAAAATATAAAAAGTCGGTCATCTACCGGCCCTGAATCAAACAATAAAAAGTCTTCACCATTCTCAGTAGAAATATATTCACTAATGAATCTGATGTCCCTCCTATGAGTAGGAATAGCTGGACCCCGTCTGATGTCCCTCCTATGAGTAGGAATAGCTGGACCCCGTCTGATGTCCCTCTTATGAGTAGGAATAGCTGGACCCCGTCTGATGTCCCTCCTATGAGTAGGAATAGCTGGACCCCGTCTGATGTCCCTCCTATGAGTAGGAATAGCTGGACCCCGTCTGATGTCCCTCCTATGAGTAGGAATAGCTGGACCCCGTCTGATGTCCCTCCTATGAGTAGGAATAGCTGGACCCCGTCTGATGTCCCTCCTATAGTAGGAATAGTTGGACTTTGGACCCCGAGTGTCTTTTATTCTATGATTTCTTATGTTTCTTTTCATAGCTCCAAATGAAGGGAGTTGAACTTTGACCTTTCGTGGCCAGGGTTAAATTCAATGAAGCATTAGATAACATATAATGCGGAGAGTCGCATGTGGTTATGGCGTCTCTTTTAATCTGGTTCATAACTACATTAACTTCAACCTTGGAGCTATCAGCTGCGTGGTTGTGCTCGTTGCTTTGTTTGGTAATAATAGTGTTGTTAACAGTTACCATTCGACATGGGCACGAAAGTTTGTTGAAGTTTTCGCACTTCCAATAGATTTGATCGTCACGCTGCCTTTCTTTCAGGTGGATGTAGCCATCAACGACAAGTTTTATTGTATTTTTTGTGCTTGTAACAAAGTTATCCTCTGACAAAGATGCCATTTTTGACCTACTTGACATCTATCATTTAAGGACTACCCATCTGTTTAATGACACTAAATCTAATTACCGAAAAAATAAGAGCTTTTGTTGTTAGAAATCAAGGTTGTCCCGCGTCACACATTCAAATGAGGTTATCCGATTTTCTAAGAATTTGTATAAAAAACGTCGCAAAGATAAAGATGAAATAAAAATGATCGAAAGAATTCATTTTAAAAACGTTTTAGTGGTGGTATTTAAATATTAACTCAATACGTTAATTTCTCAATGATTAAATAGCTACTGCTTCGTATTTTTAAGTTTGAACAAAATTCCTTTCGGACACACATCCTTTCGAAAAGATCTCCATATTTCTCACTCGCAAGTCTTAAACTTAAAATTTATTTACAAGAAAAATGAAAAGAAGAATCCAACAAAATTTCGCTCGAACAAACTAACATTCGAACAAATTACAATATCTACATTTCTCACTGGCACCTCTTAGATTAAAAAAAAAATCGACCAAATTTCCGTCGACGAAATTTCCGTTCGATCAAATTTCCGTTCGACCAAACTTCCGTTCGATCAAAATTCCGTTCGATCAAACTTCCGTTCGATCAAATTTCCGTTCGATCAAACTTCCGTTCGATCAAAATTCCGTTCGATCATAATTCCGTTCGACCAAACTTCCGTTCGATCAAATATCCGTTCGACCAAACTTCCGTTGATCAAATTTCCGTTCGACCAAACTTCCGTCAATCAATTTAGCGTCGACGAAATTTCTTTCGATCAATTTTCCGGATACGACTTCATTTGGGTTCTCACAAAATAAATTATTTAATTACTAGCGAGTACCCGGCATGCGTTGCAATGCCACTCATCGAAATAAAGTGTCTGTGTTTTAATAATTTTGTTGTAAGTTCTTCTAATAACCACCTTTTTTTAAACGTCTGGTGCGTATTCGAATTAATTAGAAGGTTTTAAGAAGTGTCAGCAGACCACACGCAGCTGCCCGTGTGGGAAGCATGGATTTTCGAAATTTAGTCCCAAAACTTATAGCGATTGATACCCCCATGAAATAGCTATGTTTGAAATTATATTTATATGACTCATTTATTACATATAAACAAATTTAGGGCCCCCGGCCCCAAAAGTAATATTGTGAAATATTTGTACTAAATCAGAAACCTATTTATTAAGTCACATATACAAAATGAAATGTCACAGTTTATATTTAATGTAATTCCACCCACTTATGTAATAGCTCTGTTTGACGTTATATTTACATAGCTCATATAAGAAAAAAAAAAGAATTTAAGGCCCCCGGCCCAAAGCGGAATATTGTAAAATATTTGCACTTCTTTAGAAACCTAATGCGGGCCTGCACACAACAACTCACTGAAAGTTTATCGTATTCAGATGAATAGTATAGGAACTCATACGGACATTATATTTAAATAGCTCATATTAGAAAGAAAAACTACTATAGGGCCCCGGTCCAAAACTGGTAATTCTTTGTAAAATGAATGGGTTTTGATATTCATGGATATACTTTTGTAAATGTACTTACGTTGTGTTAACGTCATTTATTTTCTTAATTCGTAAAATGAGAATATAGCATCTATTTTTCACAACAGTAATATCATTGGATTTAAAGATATAAAATTGTACACACTCTATTTCCTAACCCCCATATATATGTACCTAAGAAGGCAAATTATTTGTCAAATTCATTTTGTCAACTTCCCCCTCCCCCAAACAGAGTTTTAAAGAAATTAATAAAATCATCCACGGGATTGTAATCCACTTACGCAAAAACATTTTTTTTGCATTTCAAATGCTTTGTTCTTATTTAAATGAGTGATAAGTGCATTAGTGGATGCTATTTGGATATGTAGTTTCGCTGCACTGATTGCATTAAACGGCATTTTCGTATTAAAAGTATATTTAAAGGTTAGGGTTTTTTTATATTTATTTTATTAATTTATAAATTTCATAAATGTATATTTTTGGAAAGAATAAAAGTAAAAATTTATTAAACGTTAAAAATAAAAAGCAAAAATTTTATTTCATTTTTTAAATTGTAGCAATTTAAAAAGCAATCTATTATATTTATTAATTTTACTTTTAGGAACGGGGAAATACATTATCAATTTTATTAGGCGCGGTTATTAAATCAGATACATTTTTGCATTGAATAAATAGACAATTTGAGTTCTGAGGTCATTTGCGTTATTATTTAGAACAAATTAATTTTACTTTTAGTACGCAATATTTGGAACGTACTTAAAAAATGCACTACAATCAACAGATGTTTTTGTTTCCCCGATAAATGTGATTACAGTGTAATTCTTTGATTATAATTTGTTTTATTAATTTTCATAACTTTCAACCACATATAAAATGTTTAAAATAGTTGTTAGTTGTTACTCCAGATTTATTTGTAATTTATATTATTAATACTTAAAATTTTATTAAAATTAAAGCGAATATACAATATATTTTTCGCATTACCATTAATTCGAGTTCCTTAAAATAATAGAAGAAAATTATGATTGTTTTAAAAAATGGGAACGTATTTAAATCGTATCGGTTCTTTGTGAGTTACGGTCAGCATAGATCATTCTTATATAATAGATGTATTACTACATCATTGCTATTCAAAATCACAACACATTTACAAAGCTATATCCGATTCTAAAATACGTCACAAAATTCAAGCTTATTAATAAAAACAACAAAAATACTCTCTACACTAAACATGCAAAAACGTGTTTTCTCTGCTCTTGCTACAAATTGATGTCTATTGGCATTTGTTCAAGGGCGGTTGAGTTGATAGCTCCGTTTGAAATTATTTTGATAAAATTTGTTAAAGAAAACAAAACGAATTTAAGGACATCGGCCCATGCGAAATATTGTAAAATGTTGTTCTAATTTAGAAACATTTGCGGGAGCGCGCATATCAATTCACCAAAGTTTTTATCGCAATCGGATGAATGGTATAGGAATGCATACGATAATTATATAGATAATAAATGGTGGAAAACGAATTAAGGCCCCCGGCCACAAACGGAATATTGTAGAATTGTTGTATTACTTCAGAAACCTACTTATTATATCACAAAATTAAAAAAAGAGAAACATATTACTGAAGTTGTATCGCATTCAGATAAATGGTATAGGAGTGCATACGGATATTATTTTTTACAAAGCTCATATAAGAAAAATAACGATTTTGGGGCCAACGGCCAAAAACGGATTATTTTAAAAGTGTTGTAACTACTTCAGAAACCTAATTACTATGTGACACACACAATTTAATGTCGCTATTTGTATTTTATTAAAAATCTATCCATCCACACATTAGCTCTGTTTGAAATTGTATTTGTATAGCTCATATAGGAAAAATAGAACTTAGGGCCCCTGGCTCAAAAAAGAATATTTTAAACGGTTGTAATAATTTGAAAAGCTTTGCGGACTTGGGTAAAACATTTTACTAAAGTTTTATCGCATTCAGATAAATGATATAGGAGCGCATACAGAAATTATTTTGTACAAAGCTCATATAAGAAAAAAAAGAATTTGGGAACAACGGCTGAAAACGGAATATTTTAAAAGTAATGTAATTACTCATTAACATGGGCGACCTTATGGACAACCTTTCAACAAAGTTTTGTTGCAATCGCATGAATGGTGTAGGAGCGCATACGGTTTGAAATTATATTTATATAGCTCCTTTAAGAAAAAATGAACATGGGGCCCCTGGCTCAAAACGGAATATTTTAAAATAGTTGTAATAATTTAGAAACCTTTGTGGGCATAATCGCAACATCTCGTCAAAGTTTTAGCGTATTCGAATAAATGGTGTAGGAGCGCAGACGAAACCTATAGTTTACAATGCTCATATAAGAAAAAAAAACGATTTTGGGGCCAACGGCCAAAACAAAATATTTTAAAAGTGTTATAATGACTCAGTAAAATGCGCGAGCTTATAGAATACAACTCTCCAATGTTTTGTCGCAATCGCATGAATGGTGTAGGAGCGCATTCGGTTTGAAACTATATTTATATAGCTCATATAAGAAAAAACGAACATGGGGCCCCTGGCTCAAAACGGAATATTTTAAAACGGTTGTATAAATTTAGAAACCTTTGTGGGCATGCTCGCAACATCTCGTCAAAGTTTTAGCGTATTCGAATAAATGGTGTAGGAGCGCAGACGAAATCTATTGTTTACAAAGCTCATATAAGAAAAAAAAACGATTTTGGGGCCAACGGCCAAAACAAAATATTTTAAAAGTGTTATAATGACCCAGTAAAATGCGCAAGCTTATGGAATACAACTCTACAATGTTTTGTCGCAATCGCATAAATGGTGTAGGAGCGCATACGGTTTGAAACTATATTTATATAGCTCATATAAGAAAAAACGAACACGGGGCCCCTGGCTCAAAACGGAATATTTTAAAACGTTTATAATTATTTCCAAACCTTTGTGGGCGTGCTTGTAACATTTTGCCCAAGATTTAGCGCATTCAGACGAATGGTGTAGGAGCGCAGACGGAAATATTTTTTACAAAGCTCGTATAAGAAAAAAAACGAATGAATGGCCAACGGCCGAAAACGAAATAATTGAAAAGTTTTTTAATGTCGCAGTTAAATGCCCAGGTAGGTGGCCAACAACTCACCAAAGTTTTGTTGCAATCGCATGAATGGTGTGGGAGCGCATACGAGACAAACATACATACATACATACATTCATTTTTATATATATAACTAGCGAGTACCCGGCATGCGTTGCAATGCCACTCATCGAAATAAAGTGTCTGTGTTTTAATAATTTTGTTGTAAGTTCTTCTAATAACCACCTTTTTTTAAACGTCTGGTGCGTATTCGAATTAATTAGAAGGTTTTAAGAAGTGTCAGCAGACCACACGCAGCTGCCCGTGTGGGAAGCATGGATTTTCGAAATTTAGTCCCAAAACTTATAGCGATTGATACCCCCATGAAATAGCTATGTTTGAAATTATATTTATATGACTCATTTATTACATATAAACAAATTTAGGGCCCCCGGCCCCAAAAGTAATATTGTGAAATATTTGTACTAAATCAGAAACCTATTTATTAAGTCACATATACAAAATGAAATGTCACAGTTTATATTTAATGTAATTCCACCCACTTATGTAATAGCTCTGTTTGACGTTATATTTACATAGCTCATATAAGAAAAAAAAAAGAATTTAAGGCCCCCGGCCCAAAGCGGAATATTGTAAAATATTTGCACTTCTTTAGAAACCTAATGCGGGGCTGCACACAACAACTCACTGAAAGTTTATCGCATTCAGATGAATAGTATAGGAACTCATACGGACATTATATTTAAATAGCTCATATTAGAAAGAAAAACTACTATAGGGCCCCGGTACAAAACTGGTAATTCTTTGTAAAATGAATGGGTTTTGATATTCATGGATATACTTTTGTAAATCTACTTACGTTGTGTTAACGTCATTTATTTTCTTAATTCGTAAAATGAGAATATAGCATCTATTTTTCACAACAGTAATATCATTGGATTTAAAGATATAAAATTGTACACACTCTATTTCCTAACCCCCATATATATGTACCTAAGAAGGCAAATTATTTGTCAAATTCATTTTGTCAACTTCCCCCTCCCCCAAACAGAGTTTTAAAGAAATTAATAAAATCATCCACGGGATTGTAATCCACTTACGCAAAAACAATTTTTTTTGCATTTCAAATGCTTTGTTCTTATTTAAATGAGTGATAAGTGCATTAGTGGATGCTATTTGGATATGTAGTTTCGCTGCACTGATTGCATTAAACGGCATTTTCGTATTAAAAGTATATTTAAAGTTTAGGTTTTTTTTATATTTATTTTATTAATTTATAAATTTCATAAATGTATATTTTTGGAAAGAATAAAAGTAAAAATTTATTAAACGTTAAAAATAAAAAGCAAAAATTTTATTTCATTTTTTAAATTGTAGCAATTTAAAAAGCAATCTATTATATTTATTAATTTTACTTTTAGGAACGGGGAAATACATTATCAATTTTATTAGGCGCGGTTATTAAATCAGATAAATTTTTGCATTGAATAAATAGACAATTTGAGTTCTGATGTCATTTGCGTTATTATTTAGAACAAATTAATTTTACTTTTAGTACGCAATATTTGGAACGTACTTAAAAAATGCACTACAATCAACAGATGTTTTGGTTTCCCCGATAAATGTGATTACAGTGTAATTCTTTGATTATAATTTGTTTTATTAATTTTCATAACTTTCAACCACATATAAAATGTTTAAAATAGTTGTTAGTTGTTACTCCAGATTTATTTGTAATTTATATTATTAATACTTAAAATTTTATTAAAATTAAAGCGAATATACAATATATTTTTCGCATTACCATTAATTCGAGTTCCTTAAAATAATAGAAGAAAATTATGATTGTTTTAAAAAATGGGAACGTATTTAAATCGTATCGGTTCTTTGTGAGTTACGGTCAGCATAGATCATTCTTATATAATAGATGTATTACTACATCATTGCTATTCAAAATCACAACACATTTACAAAGCTATATCCGATTCTAAAATACGTCACAAAATTCAAGCTTATTAATAAAAACAACAAAAATACTCTCTACACTAAACATGCAAAAACGTGTTTTCTCTGCTCTTGCTACAAATTGATGTCTGTTGGCATTTGTTCAAGGGCGGTTGAGTTGATAGCTCCGTTTGAAATTATTTTGATACAATTTGTTAAAGAAAACAAAACGAATTTAAGGACATCGGCCCATGCGAAATATTGTAAAATGTTGTTCTAATTTAGAAACATTTGCGGGAGCGCGCATATCAATTCACCAAAGTTTTTATCGCAATCGGATGAATGGTATAGGAATGCATACGATAATTATATAGATAATAAATGGTGGAAAACGAATTAAGACCCCCGGCCACAAACGGAATATTGTAGAATTGTTGTATTACTTCAGAAACCTACTTATTATATCACAAAATTAAAAAAAGAGAAACATATTACTGAAGTTGTATCGCATTCAGATAAATGGTATAGGAGTGCATACGGATATTATTTTTTACAAAGCTCATATAAGAAAAATAACGATTTTGGGGCCAACGGCCAAAAACGGATTATTTTAAAAGTGTTGTAACTACTTCAGAAACCTAATTACTATGTGACACACACAATTTAATGTCGCTATTTGTATTTTATTAAAAATCTATCCATCCACACATTAGCTCTGTTTGAAATTGTATTTGTATAGCTCATATAGGAAAAATAGAACTTAGGGCCCCTGGCTCAAAAAAGAATATTTTAAACGGTTGTAATAATTTGAAAAGCTTTGCGGACTTGGGTAAAACATTTTACTAAAGTTTTATCGCATTCAGATAAATGATATAGGAGCGCATACAGAAATTATTTTGTACAAAGCTCATATAAGAAAAAAAAGAATTTGGGAACAACGGCTGAAAACGGAATATTTTAAAAGTAATGTAATTACTCATTAACATGGGCGACCTTATGGACAACCTTTCAACAAAGTTTTGTTGCAATCGCATGAATGGTGTAGGAGCGCATACGGTTTGAAATTATATTTATATAGCTCCTTTAAGAAAATATGAACATGGGGCCCCTGGCTCAAAACGGAATATTTTAAAATAGTTGTAATAATTTAGAAACCTTTGTGGGCATGATCGCAACATCTCGTCAAAGTTTTAGCGTATTCGAATAAATGGTGTAGGAGCGCAGACGAAACCTATAGTTTACAATGCTCATATAAGAAAAAAAAACGATTTTGGGGCCAACGGCCAAAACAAAATATTTTAAAAGTGTTATAATGACTCAGTAAAATGCGCGAGCTTATGGAATACAACTCTCCAATGTTTTGTCGCAATCGCATGAATGGTGTAGGAGCGCATTCGGTTTGAAACTATATTTATATAGCTCATATAAGAAAAAACGAACATGGGGCCCCTGGCTCAAAACGGAATATTTGAAAACGGTTGTATAAATTTAGAAACCTTTGTGGGCATGCTCGCAACATCTCGTCAAAGTTTTAGCGTATTCGAATAAATGGTGTAGGAGCGCAGACGAAATCTATTGTTTACAAAGCTCATATAAGAAAAAAAAACGATTTTGGGGCCAACGCCCAAAACAAAATATTTTAAAAGTGTTATAATGACCCAGTAAAATGCGCAAGCTTATGGAATACAACTCTACAATGTTTTGTCGCAATCGCATAAATGGTGTAGGAGCGCATACGGTTTGAAACTATATTTATATAGCTCATATAAGAAAAAACGAACACGGGGCCCCTGGCTCAAAACGGAATATTTTAAAACGTTTATAATTATTTCCAAACCTTTGTGGGCGTGCTTGTAACATTTTACCCAAGATTTAGCGCATTCAGACGAATGGCGTAGGAGCGCAGACGGAAATATTTTTTACAAAGCTCTTATAAGAAAAAAAACGAATGAATGGCCAACGGCCGAAAACGAAATAATTGAAAAGTTTTTTAATGTCGCAGTTAAATGCCCAGGTAGGTGGCCAACAACTCACCAAAGTTTTGTTGCAATCGCATGAATGGTGTGGGAGCGCATACGAGACAAACATACATACATACATACATTCATTTTTATATATATAGATATAGATGCTTTATCTATTACATTCAAACCTATTTGAAAATATATTAAAAGGACATCAGGAACTTATGTAAAAGAAAAGAAAAACATGTAAATGAGTATATTAGTAAGCAAACAATAATGAAATAATATATATAAGCAATGAATTTAACACTAGAGTGGTTACAAATTCATCCGTTA
The DNA here is from genome assembly GCA_964017045.1 of Omphiscola glabra. Classification (NCBI taxonomy): domain Eukaryota; kingdom Metazoa; phylum Mollusca; class Gastropoda; family Lymnaeidae; genus Omphiscola; species Omphiscola glabra. The sequence continues at coordinate 10,745,670 of OZ024811.1, read as the reverse complement.
TTATAATTTAGAGGTTATTCCACTTTTACTCTGCTTGATTTCCTAAACTTTTTGCGGGTAAAATTGCGAATCACTTTATCAGAATTTTAAAAAAAATTCTTCCAAGCTCAGTCTTATTCTATGTCTTCCCATATCTAACAGTGACCCCTGTGACATGGTCTATCTTACATATTTCGTATCAGCTTTAGTTTGTTGACCGATCGCGCTGACGATGCGAGCGTGGCAGGAACAGAGAGCAAAATACGAAATTAGCCCTTTCAGCTCGTATCTTTTCAAGCAATCCAGTACCTCCATTGCAGATGTGTAGGCCTAATTTTAGACACCACCAGTTGTCTTATCTGTGCTTTGTTTTGATGTTGGTGTAACCCATTAAATGTCTTGCGCCATTCATATTATCCATCCCTCTTCTGATTGTAAATTGGTCGTTTACGTTTATTTATTTCGAAATAAAATTCTAAAATGTGACGCTATTTCTAGATTGTATTTTCTGGATAGTCCTTGTAACATCCCTCTGTGATTGTATATATTACAGTATGGATGTTCCCTTATGTTGATACCATGGTTATAAGTATAGCCAAATCATAAACGTTATGACTCTTTTTTATGGTACAAAACCTCGTATTCTCTCGAATTTATTATAGATGAACCTAATTACGAGACGTTACAGTCCTTATATATAGGCGGCCAGCCTTTCCTAGCCTGGAGAAATTGTGTTGCTAATTTTTCTAGACATTTACAAGACGTTATATAATTGCAAGTTTGTACTTTTTATGCGTCTGTGTAAGTTAGCCTCGATATTTTAGAGGATTGTACCTTTTCACTTGTGCTCCTTCAGTTGATAACGTTTAAGATTTCTGTATATTTGAATTTGTATTTTTAAATTGAAATGTAATCGTATGGTTAGTATCACTAGGTTTCGTATCGTTTTCTTTGCTTGCTGGGTTTTAGTCCTTTGTCGAGAATTGTTTATTATACGATCCAAATCATAAAACAGGTTAAATGTTCAATACCAACTAACGGTACGTTACGACTCAGTTGACCCTCTCCAACATTTGTTTGACGAACAGAGGGCAAATACTTTATCAGCATTACAAGAACTTCACTGATATTTGCAGCTCACCTTGAGGAATTGATAGATGATCCCAGAGTGAGCTGAACTTATCAGAAATGCTTACCACCTCATCGAAACAATCAGTCCACTTATAAAATTATCCAATATTGCTAGATGACGGACTTTCAGAAATATAATTTTTCCGGGAATCCATCCACTACATCTTGTTTTGACAAATCTTCATTTTTAGCATTTTTATCAAGTACACTTTTTTTCGTTTTGCTTCACTCCGATTTCCAGGCAGTTTCACTTCTATGCACAAAATAGAAGACCACGTGATATGCGTTGCTACACATCATTTTCCAGCTGTTCCGAAGATTTTTCGGTAGAAATTAACCTTGTAACGTAGTTTGATTAAAAACGCTACATCTATGTCATCTGAATCGAGGGCTTTGTGTGATACAATGATTAACACTTAGGGTAATGAAGATACAATTTTAATTCAGCTGTGAGGTTTGATTGTGGCGTTGAGTCGTTAAACAGACAAGCTTAGAGTAGAATGCCTATCTAATGTTAACATTTTATAGTAAAATGCACGACCACGAGAAACATTCTATGCATTCCTTTTGTTAATTTTTTTGTTTTAATTTTTTGGTCACCACCACGAAGATCTTTCTATGACAACCTTCCGATGACGGACAAAGTCTTCCAAATCTTTTGTAATAAAACTAACAACCACCTCTACAAGGATGACGGAAAATGTTCTAGCGGTTATGAGCCACACAACAAAAAGCACGAGCTGTACACATTCAGGAGGCTCACGCTGTTGTGAAAAAGATACAAATTGGAGGGGGAAAGTGCGTGATAATTTTTTCTATGGTTTAAATATAACGCAATTTAAACAAGTAATGATTATAAGTATATGTCACGAAACGATAAATTGTAAGCACTTATTTACTACCGATCTAGTGTGAAGTATTATAAGTTAAGGATTCGTAAACAAAAAAATGATTTCATTTAGAAAGATGAGTTTGTCAGACAAGTTTATCAATGGAAAAACGTTTATTTATTCAAAGAGCAATTCGGGAAGGACAGCGTTAAGGTTAAAGCAGTAAGAAATGTACACCGGGTGGAGGCAAACCTAGCGTTAGTTCCAGATGTACGACATTAAGTACTTTATAAAAGAAATAAACTAGAAGACAAACTAACTCTTATGTACCTTGTAGTGTTGGATTTTAAAAAAATTTAAAATGCACCCTTTTTTTAGTGTTTTTTCTTTTAAACAAAATATAAAAAAAAGGTGTATTATTGCCAAAAAAAAATTCCCCAATCTAATTATAACAAAAAATTGTCCTTCCGATCATAGTTTTTTTCCTCGAGTAAGTAACCGCTATAAGAAATCCCCGATTTCATCTCACCGCCATTTTGTTTGTTGAAATTTGAACAGTGAAGACGTGCCGCAGAAAGGAAGATTTTCTATTTTTAAAAAAAAACTAATATTTTATTTTGTTTACGTTTGTATTATTATTCTTTCGAAGCGTGCTGTAAATGAAACTGACCCAAACAAAACATTCGGCAAACGACTTGCAGTTTTTATGTATGTTTCTACAAGTAAATAAGTTGTATACTTTTAATAAAAATAAGGGGTTTTTTTTTTGTTTCTTTTTATTAAAGAAAAAATTATCAAATAAAGATAGAGCTTGGCTTAAACAATATCAACGTTTTAAGTTAATATACGTTGCATAATTTGGTCGCTTACTTACCGGCCCAATTATAGGACATTGTTGGTTTTTTTTTTTTTTTTTTTTTTGAAAACCAAGTTTCTTTAAAAGATGACAGTCTTTTAAAATATTCCCTCTAATGATTACCGTCTCAGTAAATGTTTACGATTTGCGTTGTTTAACTTTACTTTTTGATTTTCTTTCCTCCACACAATTCTATAACGTTTTGTTTATCTAAATAAGCCATATGTCTATCAGTACTATACATTGCAGCTATGCAAGTAGCTACAAGATCTAATCAAATTTAATTTTTATTTTAAAATTGGATCCCTGCGAATTGCGGGGCCCAGGGCTCATGACCCATTCGTCTTTAGGTTAATGCATCACTGGGGTTCAGGAAGAATGAAACAATTTTCAATTTTTACATTAACGGCAACTTCCAGTAATATCTGTATTGTCAAAAAATAAAAATTGGAATTAGAAAATGTAAAAATAAATACATGTTTCGGGAGATGGTTTTGTTAAATAATTTAATATCGTAGTAGGGCTCTAGAGTAGTCGACCCCTGTCTTAACCATCGTAAAAAGGCTTTAGAGTGGTCGACCCCTGTCGTTACCATCGTCATAGGGCTTAGAGTGGTCGACCCCAATCTTTACCATTTGGAATAGGGATCTAAAGTGGTCGACCCCTGTCTTTACGATCCGAATAGGGCTCTAAAGTGGTCGACCCCTGTCTTTACGATCCGAATAGGGCTCTAAAGTGGTCGACCCCTGTCTTTACGATCCGAATAGGGCTTAGAGTGGTCGACCCCTGTCTTACCCTGTTTTTAGGCCATAGTTTAATAATCTACATTGAAATATGATGTGTATTTCTTTGACAGAATCAAATTCGGCAGGTACAGCAATTGAATCAAGAAATTTAAAATGGAGGTAAGTACACCATGCGCCAAACATAACAGTCATGAATCTCTCGGCTCTTGAACAATTACGTCCTTTTGTAAACGGTTTAGAGCTCCAGACGCCACGTTTTCCCACAAGTGAAAAGATAGATATTTTGGGAAGTTTGTCTTGAAAATTGTTAGATGCTATATGGACCGAGGAAAAAAAATTATTCAGAACTGAAAATTTTTTTTTTTCTAATATAAGTGATCGTCAAGGTAGAGTAAATAGTCCCTTCCTGTTATCTTTTGGCTAGTAAAGATGTTTTGTTTTTGGACAACCCGACTTCCGTCAATAATTTAGCACTATTGTCTCAAACATTTCCCATAACACTGCGAACTACAGGCACTTAAATTTGTAACTCATTTCTATTTTATTTTTTTTATTTATTTTTTAAAAAAATTTTTGTCTACTGAAGAAGACTTTTGGCCTATGCGTTCTCATTTTATTGTCCTGTTCTTTCATTTAAAGATTTAACATACTTAGTTCGCTGTGATTTTTTATGGCACTCCTTCTATTACAAAAAACTAAATCAATTGTATTTTTGCAATAGTCACACTGTGAAGAATGGCTACAGTCCTTACCATGGGACCTAAACGTGACCCAGCTCGAAGAGTTCCTCAGACGGATTGCTTCCCGCTTTATGACCCTGCCAGTTGACAGTTACACGACCTGGTACAGCTACCTGCAGGTTATTCATAACTTATTTTGGGCTTATGTCAACAAAAAGGAAATCATTGGCAAATTATTGGCTGATTTACAGATAACTGGTGAGTGCGACTGACATTAGTTTTAGATTAGATATTTTTATAAGTTTCGTATATTTTTTTTTTGTTTGTTTGTTGTTTTTTTTTTTGTTTTTTTAATTCAACCAATAATTAGATTCCAAATATTGAGTCAAAAACAAAAATCTCTTTTAATTAATTTTAAATTATAAATCAAGTCGTTGTTGCTTTTTTTGTTTTTATTTTTTTAGCGGGGTTGGGGGCTAGGGGGGGAATAAGATCATAAACACCCTTACATTTCTTTTACTTGTATTATCCATTAAATGCGTGACGTAAATACACTAATACATTTGTGACGTGAATTCCCCCACCAAATGTGTACAGTTAATTTCAGCGATGGACTAGCAACACACTTTCTAGTGGTCCACCATTCATGAGGTTTAGTGGCAAGCTAAAGAATAAACACTTTTTTTGTAAAGGTATTTGAAACTCAGAAATATTCTTGTTTGAAAACGCGATCAGTCAGGTCGCTAAGTCAAATAAATACCGTATCAGTAATGATGTCACTAACTTCGCCACTCTATGATCAGCCCTGTAACTGCACGCTCTTAAAGTATATTGATGAAAATACTGGAAAATTACTGACAATTATCTGGAAGGTAAAATGTAATTCTCATGTGAGCTGATTTACTTTAAAAGCGGTAGAATCTTATTCCCAGAAAAACTGATGACGATGTTGCGTCACTGCCGAGACGTCGGGGTCAATAAAAGTGACATCATGATGACCTTGACCAAATGCACCTTTGAGATCTGCTGGAATTTCTCCGACGGAAGTACAGAATTTTCGAGAGTATGTAGTTTCAAATGGGGCGAGATTAATAGAATTTATTTAACAGGGCAAGGCACTATGGCAGCAATAAAGAAGTTGCTTATTTTTATTTTGTACCTTTTTTATTAGGTAGCTCTGTCAATTTGTTAGTTTGTGGTGGAATCTCGCATCTCAATTTTTACCCACTTTCTGATGTCCATTTGAGCTTAAGAACTGTACACGAGCCCTCCCCCAATCTTACCCCCCCCCCATACCCCGTGATAATGAAACCCTTCAAGATCAGTGGGTCACCAGTGACATCCACTGACCTTTTAGTAGAGACCGATGAAAAGTGATTTTCTGATTTCGGCCGAAACCGAAACCAGACCGGAAAGTAAAAATGACTTTCAGTCGGTACCAAAAATTTAACGAAACCGAAAGCCGAAACCGAAATATTTAAATATTTCAAAACTCGTTTTCACAAAACTTTTGGAAAAAACTTTTCTGGCAATATTTATTTGTCTTAAGAGACTCTCCTACAATGTGCCCCAGGAAGTAAATCTCTTCTCCCCCCCCCCCCCCCCGTTTACTTTTTTTTGTTTTTTTGCAATATCACATTGAGCATTGTTAAGCTAAAAGCGTCTTAATTCCTTTTTTTTTAGCCAACCGAACTTATTGGGACCTAAACATCCTTGTTTAGCACCTAAATTGGATCGGGATTAACTTAGCAATAGTCACTTTACTATTTTGCCCTTGGATGTCAGACCTTTTAGCTTGTCATCACACACACACACAGATAAACACACTCACACACAAACACACATCACCGGACGGTACAAACACATTTGACCATTTATTTGTATCTCGATAACAATCCATATATGAGATTTAATATTTTGTAATCTTAATGTTAAGGTCAAAGTGTGTACTCCAGTCATTCAGAAGAATGCCTAGGAAAAGTTTATAATTGCTTTCTATGTATTTCACTCTTTAATTAGGCTTTCTATAGAATGGCTGTGTTACACACTTTTAAACATATGAATAAATCTGATCACTTTTTGTAATGTAATTCTAAACTACACAAATTAATACTATACCAAAAATGTAATTTAAGCGTGCTTCCACCTACTATAACTAATACCAGGCCTGCAATGTACAAAACTAGTTATAGTAGGTTTATACTTTATAGTCAAATGAACTGATACTACTAATAGTAGTATCAGTTCATTTGACTATAAAGTATAAACCTACTATAACTGTATTAGTATTACTACAGCTCTCCTTAAGGCCTAATTTCAGTCATATGACTAAATAAAGGCGTGGGTCGCCCGTGATGAAGCACAGTGATATCTTGCGACTTGGCAAATATAACGTTCCACGCATGATTACGTTTGCATTGTAAGCTCGCATCGATCGTGGTTTTTGACAAGTGGTCTGAAATTACAGATAACGCCGCGTGCACGTCTTTCCGATTTTCGAAGAAAATTTCATCACCATTCTCTTTCTAAGACGTGTTCCTGTAACAACTCTTAAGCTTTGGCGGAGCATTTAATTTACGCTTCTTTTGGAACATTTTCAAAACGCATGTATTTTCAAAAGTAGGTTTGTTTATACTTTACTTTACACTGAAATTCGTCACGGAATTTTTAGATTTCTCAACGAAAATAAAGTAGGTTTAGTGGCGTAGTAAGCGGGCGCGGAGGGTGTAGACCGAGCTGAGTGGCTCGTTTTTTTTTTCATCTTTATTTTGTAAGGACGGTATTTTCGGCCAAACTTCCGAATTTTTCGTGAAAGCAGGGCTGGGGGGAAAATCTCTTGATGACTTGTGTAAATTATGACCGACGACTATAAGGGGGTGGTTACCTGTATTTAAACGTTCATATGATCTTTAATCTAAGTTATCAACAATTCTTCAATTTCATGTCGTCCAGGGTCTTGCTCGGCATGGTTCAGTCGAATTCTTCACTAGAAATCTTCGACCTGGAACTGACTTTGGTGACCTCGATTCTGAAGTATGTTAAATCCATAAACCTGTATTTCCTTTTTCATTAATTTTTAATCATATTTTTGTACAGCTAAGCGTCTTCAAAACGTCAAGAGGAATATGTGAGGATTACTTTTTAAACTGTATTTATTAACACTTGCTCGAAACATAATATTTATTTTTGTGGCAGTGTTACCCTAATTTAGTCAAATATATTTTCAAGTCTACTTCTATAACTTTAAAAAAAAACGCTGACTTTAATTGCAGACAATATTATTCTTCAAGAAAGGCTCAATCTGCGTCCTTCACAACACGGCCAACAAAGACAGTGGACTCAAGCAGTATTTTAAGGACGCAAGGAGTGCAGATGTAAATACTGTAGTAAATTATTCTAATCATACTTAAATATGTTTGTGTACGGCTTCTCTGGTACTGGGTAACTATGAAAGTCTGTTAGTACAGCTTCTCCAGTACTGGGTAACTATAACAGTCTCTTAGAACAGCTTCTCTGGTACTAAGTTACTATGACAGTCTGTTAGCATGAGGCAATCAACACAAATCTAAGCTTAGGCTGTCTCTTTATATTTTTCAGTCATATCTCTCGGCTCGGGCGTTCTCTGAAATAGAGAGATATACACACACATAACAAAATACTAGTTAATTTCCACTCAACTTTTAACGGGTATCCCCAGGTCATTAGCCATTGCCTCTAACGCCTCCCTTTATCGCTCATCTTGTTTCACAAGGGGCACTTTTGTACTTCCTTTCGGGTATTCCCATTTCTAATGCATTCATTCACAACGCTTATATTCCAATCTTTTGAAAGGCCGGCATCTATTACCATTTGAAATATTTTCTTGGAGACGTACAATGATAAGATACACCTGTCCGAGCTACACGGCCCACTTCTATTCACGTGGTCCACTTTTTTTTTCATGTGTTCCACTTTAATTCATGTGGTCCCTTCTATTCATGTGGTCAACTTTTATCCAGGTGGTCCACTTTTATCCAGGTGGTCCACTTTTATTCATGTTGTCCACTTTTTTCTTTCATGTCGTCCGCTTCTATCCGTGTGGTCCACTTCTTATTCAAAATCCAAATGTTCGACTTCAGTTATTCCAAAACTGAAGTTTTAATATTCCTTCACACTTTGAACGTTTTTTTGTGCACATTGAAAAAAAAATAATTAAATATAGTTTATTTATTAAGGTGAAGTGTAACCCCCGCTATAACGCGTGACGATATAACAAATATTGGAATATAATGCATTTCGGGCGTTCCCAAATATTTGTTTCTTTTTTTTTTCGCTCGTCTCCCCTGTATTTTCACTTTGATATCTGTATATTATTTTATGCTATACTCACCACACATTCCTAAGGCTCTGGTGCACTATTTTGATGCTGATGATGAAGTGATGAGCGTATCGTCCATGCTGGCGACGGCTTACATCGTGGAAGAGGCAGAGAGTGAGAAATTGATAGATAAACATAGTGAGTCGCTGGCCATTTTTTCCATTAACTTCTCTTCATTATTATTATTAAAGATTTTCATTCTAATTAACAAATGCTTCAGCTATGTTTGAAGAATAATTTTTTTGTTGTCACTCGCGACCCTCTAGCTCAGTTGATCGCGTCTGCTCGTCCTGACCTATAACCTCGCATCTAAGTCGCTGACACAAGGTTAGAGCATCGGTTGACCGGGTCGAAAGAGGTGTAGTCAGGGCCGGCCTTAGGCCACTGCAACATATGCGGCCGTAATGGGCCCCGCACTTTCATAGGCCCCGCCCCGAATTTATTTTCTAATACAAAATCTTAATTTTCACTTAGTATCCTTACTCTCTACCCAGAATGGGCCCCGAGCAATCCGTTTTGCATAGGGCCCCCGCAATTGTTAGGGTCGGCCCTGGGTGTAGTGTTGGGGTGAAGTGGTGTAGTGGAGTGTTGGTGTGGAGTGTTGGGGTGGAGTGTTTCCGTGGACTGTTTGGGTGGAGTGTCGGGGTGGAGTGTTGGGGCGGAGTATTGGGGTGGAGTGTTGGGGTGGAGTTTTGGGATGGAGTGTTGGGGTGGAGTGTTGGGGTGGTGACTGATGATGAAAGCAGTTGAATTTGTATTTATACAACGAAAAAAGGAGCAGCGCATATTGCAATTAGATACATCAACGGATGCCAGGAAACCAGGAGTATAAAAAGTCGCAGTAGCTTAATTCTCCTCTTTACTTTTATGCCTAGGTAATTTATTTTATCACTTTAATCGAGATTTTGTATGAGTTTCCTGTTTTGAAATGTACCTGATTCTTCTTCGGTCGATAATTTAAAGATGACAAATTTTAAACCTAAAAGGAGGCACATTTTTTAAAAAAATAATTAACATTTTTTTTTTTAAATAATTTCTTTTAAAGATAAATAGAAACTTTTTGTATTTCTTAAAATGCATTAAGCAAAGTAGTCTGTGTAGAAAATACTTCCAAAAATAAATTTTAAAAAAAAATAATAAAGTTTCTTCAAAATTAAATTTAAATCGTTTGGCTTCATAGAATGTCTCATTGCACTTGTGCACAGACTTCCTTTGCGTAATGCATTTTAAGAAATTTTTAAGTATAGTCTATCTTTTGCTGTGTTTGCCAGAAAGCCTTTTTTTAAGTTTAAAAAAAAATATATATATTATGTGTGTATTCTTCTGTCCGCTCCCCTTGATGGCGTTTGGGCGCAATGGGTTAAGTTTGTTTTCGCGCCCCAGATACAGTGATAAGACACTGCGTGGCGTGGCTAAGAGAGGCCATCGAAAATGAAGTGGACAGGAGAAACAGCTACGGTTACACGGCCTGGACTTTGATGCTGGGCCTAGCAAAACTGGCCGTCAACGACGTCAATAGAGGGAAGGTAATCCAAGCGTTAGGGATTAATTTTGTGTTTCAAGTTGGATATGTGGATGGAGGGATGGATGGATAGTTGGATCGATGGGAAGAGTATGTCGATGAATAAATTGATATGTACATGGGCAGAGTTGTTTGATGAATAGATGGATAAAAATAGAGAATGTATTGATGAATTGATGGATCATTAGAATAAAAAAGTAAATGGATGATGGATGAATAGATAAAAGAATCTGTTTGATACATATTACATTGCTTTTGTTTTCTTTTACTACAAAAATAAAGTTTTCGCGTTTGTAAAAAGTTTAAAAATTTATAAAAATATCTAGCTTTCAAAAAAAAACATATTTCTCTAAAAATGTACAAAGTGATATGATCGATAAAATATTTGTGGAGAAAATGTGCATTTAATATTTTTTTTTAATCTCAGACTCTATTGATTTAAAATTATGTACTAAACATTAAATACACATTTTCGTTAAAATAACATCAACTTGTATTTTGTTCAATGTTCAGATAGTGTCAGAGGGCGCCCTGTCCGTGTTTATTGACGTCCTCAATTCCAATCACGTCTTAGAACAAGCTGCTTGCGTTTGAATGCATCTGGAAGTTAGCTTTCAATGAAAAGGCGCGGACAGCCATCATTGAATACCCAGGTAATGATACAAAACATTGATAGCCATTTAATGAATTCCCAGATAATTATACAAAACATTGCCAGCCATTTAATGAATACACGGGTAATTATACAAAATGTTGACCTGAATACCCTGCTAATTATGAACGGCATGGACAGCTTTTATTGAATACCTAGGTAAGAGAATCTCATCATCATCATCAGTGGCGCTACAGCCTTTGTAGGGCCCTGGTCTGCTCCACCACATCCTTCCATTCGGATCGATCTATGGCTTTCCGCCTCCATGCGCGAACCCCCTACTGTTTTAAGTCATTCCCTACATCGTCGATCCATCTCTGTCTTTGTAAAAAATCTGGTACCCAGCTTTCTTGTTTCTTCAAATAATTTTCGCGTTCTTCTTGTCTCCCTTTGCAGCATAACTAGCCTTCTATAACTTCTCAGCATCCTGCGTCCAAACCACCCTGTTCGTTTCAATGTCGGTTTAAACGTATATGCCCGCTTTTTGTGTCCACATTTACACCACGTCAGCTTTACTTGAGGTACCTACGTAATTCATTACTTATGTCACTATGTTGCAGACAAACGGTTTTTGATATGCGAGATGTTTCGTTTTTTTTTGTTTTTGTTTGTTTGGCTCAACTGTTTTAATCTACGTTGTTTGTTTAAAATTGTGTTTATTTGAATGAGTTTATGTTCAATCGCTTACATTTAAAAAAACGTGTTTTATGTTCAATCGCTTACATTTAAAAAAATTGTTTTATGTTCAATCGCTTACATTTAAAAAAATTGTTTTATGTTCAATCGCTTACATTTAAAAAAATTGTTTTATGTTCAATCGCTTACATTTAAAAAAATTGTTTTATGTTCAATCGCTTACATTTAAAAAAATTGGTTTATGTTCAATCACTTACATTTAAAAAATTGGTTTATGTTCAATTACTTACATTTAAAAAATTTGTTTATGTTCAATTACTTACATTTAAAAAATTGGTTTATGTTCAATTACTTACATTTAAAAAATTGGTTTATGTTCAATCGCTTACATTTAAAAAAATTGTTTTATGTTCAATCGCTTACATTTAAAAAAATTGTTTTATGTTCAATCGCTTACATTTAAAAAAATTGTTTTATGTTCAATCGCTTACATTTAAAAAAATTGGTTTATGTTCAATCACTTACATTTAAAAAATTGGTTTATGTTCAATTACTTACATTTAAAAAATTGGTTTATGTTCAATTACTTACATTTAAAAAATTGGTTTATGTTCAATTACTTACATTTAAAAAATTGGTTTATGTTCAATTACTTACATTTAAAAAATTGGTTTATGTTCAATTACTTACATTTAAAAAATTTGTTTATGTTCAATTACTTACATTTAAAAAGTTGGTTTATGTTCAATTACTTACATTTAAAAAATTGGTTTATGTTCAATTACTTACATTTAAAAAATTGGTTTATGTTCAATTACTTACATTTAAAAAAATTGGTTTATGTTCAATTACTTACATTTAAAAAATTGGTTTATGTTCAATTACTTACATTTAAAAAATTGGTTTATGTTCAATTACTTACATTTAAAAAAATTGGTTTATGTTCAATTACTTACATTTAAAAAATTGGTTTATGTTCAATTACTTACATTTAAAAAATTGGTTTATGTTCAATTACTTACATTTAAAAAATTGGTTTATGTTCAATTACTTACATTTAAAAAAATTGGTTTATGTTCAATTACTTACATTTAAAAAATTGGTTTATGTTCAATTACTTACATTTAAAAATTGGTTTATGTTCAATCACTTACATTTTTTAAAAATTTTGTGTCCGCCCCGTTTAGGATTAGTGGATGCCGTAGAAAGACTTGCGTCAAGTCAAGATGCGACAGTCAGGGAAAATGTCTTGGAAGCACTGTGGGTGATCAGAGGAAACAATGACAGAAAGAGGGACTTCAGCGGTAAGACCTGAGAATAAAAGACATTTTCAATCAGACCTGAGAATAAGAAAACATTTCAATCAGACCTGAGAATGAGAAAACATTTCAATCAGACTTGTAAATAAGAGAACATTTCAAAAAGCCCAAACTCATTTTTTTACATCAATTAATTAAGAGTGATCTCCTTCATATATTGAAAAAAAATACTTCTTGATATTCGCGGATTAAGAGTGTACACCTACCCCCCACCCAAACTTCTTTTCCTGCAGTTGTCCTAATTTAAAAGCACTTCCCCCTCCCCCACCCCGCATCAAACGTTTCCTACGTAGTATTTTCTTCCTTCAGGTTATTCTCTTGAGGACACTTATAACTGTACTAGCCGATATACCCGGCGTGGCCCGGGATTGCATTAGGACCCCGATCCCGGTGGCCTACAGATCCTGTAAGGATACTGTTCTCTGTAGGATCCCGTTCCATCTAAGTACCTTGCTTTCTCATGTTATCCCATTTCCCGATAAAATCTATTGAATAATGCCATGGATATAGCATTTTAAGAATATCGAACTTACTGGAAAATTCTAGATTGGATATTATTAGTTTTACATACACCCATATTTCTGTACGGACAGTGAAGTGCATTGCTACCACCCTAGGCCTATATCCATCAATTGACATAGAAACTATAGTGTTGTCTAAGCCTATCGATATTTATATCGCTTATATAAGGAAAAATGAAATGGGGTCCCCGGCCCCAGAAGAATGGATATTATGAGTTCAGTACCCTTCGGTATTTGAATATGGATAATCAAGTGTACGTGTACTAAGTTTGATCGATGTCCATCCATTCACGTAGGAGTATTTGTTTGTAATTTTTTTATATAGCTCATATAAGATAAAAATTAATTCGGGGCCCCCGGCCCCACACGAAATGTTATTAAAAGTTCTCAACCCCTTATGAGTTCCTTCTGGATAATGATGGATACACGTGCCAAGTTTGGTCAAGATCCATCAATCCGTGTAAAAGCCTTTGTGGAACAGACAAACAAATCCACAAACCCACAAACAAATTTTCACTTTTATATATATATATGATATTTTTTTTTTTATAAATGTTTTATAAATGTAATATCCAGGGATTTGGGGGGGGGGGCTTATAAGAATCCCAATTAGAGCCCCCATCCCAATAAAGGCTCGCGACAGTACATTTCAAATGAACCACTCGCTTTCACACGGCAGATTTATGTCAACAAATATATCAGAAAAACAAAAGAAAATGTTACACAAAAAACGCACTTGCGATTTTTTTTTTTAAGAATCTGATTTAGAGTAGTCATTAAGAGTTTAATTTTATTTTTCACTTGAAAAACATATTTTTGGGAGTTAGGGTTGAAATTTTGAAGGAATATTTTGTCATCGGCAACGAGTTGATGTGCCACGTTTCAGCTCGATACCTTGACGGAAAGTGGGCCAATTAGCCTTTCGAAGATTTTGCCGCCAGCCAGCCACAACCAAAGGCGAAGCTAATATAAAGGATTTTTTTTTTAATTCGCTTTTCCTTCATAGTAAACGTCATAACACGAGTTATGACACACTAAATCCAATTACTACTTTGAGGGTGTAACCATCTAGGATTAAAGCATACAGATCCAAGGCAAGGGAGAGTGGTGAGTTGTATAGATCTGAGTTAAGGTTCTTTGTTGTTTTTTTTTTTCTTTCACAGTCAACACATTTATTGATTTAATTACTAACATTTCAAACTCATCGAGTAAATTTTCTTTTAAACAAAGCTCGATTCTGCTGGGTGCAGTCCATGGCTGGACAGGGGTAGACAATACTTGGGTGTTTAAGTCCAGCTTTTCACCAATTGTTGTTTTTAAATGTATACGTTTCTGTAGTTGCTTATTTTTATGTAAAGTGCAGTGACTCTAGCCCTAGCTGAAGTACTGCGCTAAATAAAACCACCTCATAATATTAATATAAACTCACCCATTTTGTTTAGTCAAAGGGAAACTTTCCTTTTGATTTTCGATTTTATTAGCTTCTGTTTGCATCCTAGTTGTAAAATACAATTTAAAAAGTGGAAATCTTCATATATTGCTGGCATCCGTCCGTCACAAGGTGACGATGGTATGTGATTCGCTGGACAAGGTCTGGGATTATTCTTTCTAGGATTATTAGCTGGTTCCCAACAGCAAATCGCCTCTCTCCACGCCGCTGGAGACCCCAGTGAATGATACAGCTTGGCACCAGTGGCGTCGCAGGAGTTGTTGGAATGTTTCATTGTATCAATGTTATCCGCCTTTCTGGACTCCATCTCCGGGTTTTGAATTCAGAGTTGCCTTCTCTTAGATGAGTTGCCGTCCAAGGTTAGCGAGTCCCATCCACCCGGGGTGCCGTCCAAGGTTAACGAGTCCCATCCACCCGGGGTGCTGGTGGTGTTTTTGATTGACTAGGCTTTTGCACAGTTTAGACCACTCGGCCACCCAGCATCTTCAAATATATATATATAAAGCTTAAATTGAAATCAGAGAAACTAGACATCACAATTCCTGCAATATCCTCTTGAGGTAGTTTTGAATTCCCGTTAACTTTTCTAATGAGTGTTACTACCTCAGATTAAACTAGTTTGATGTTTCCCTTCACTTGGTCAGTTTCCTTAAAAATAAAGGAGGATTCGTTATGGAAAGCGTGGTATTCACTATTTTTACTGTAATTGTCGTCCACAACACTTGAATTGTGGACCTCCATAAATCGTTGTAGTCAACTCCCACACATTGACCCTCAGCTCTCACACCCTGGTCCTCATCTCTCACACCCTGGTTATGAGCTTTCACGCGCTGGTCCTCAGCCTCACACGCTGGTCGTTCAGCTCTCACACGCTGGTCGTTCAGATCTCCAACCCTGTTCCTCATCTATCTCACCCTGGTCCTCAGCTCCCTCGCCATGGGTCTCAGATCTCACATGTGTGTCCTCATCTCTTACTCCCTATCCTCAAATCTCACCGTGTGGCATTTTTTGTCTTCTTCACAGGTTTCCTAAAGAATGGTCCAATTTAATTAAGAGTTGCTATGGCAACTAAGGAGAATGCAAGAACTGGTATGAACAGATCAAGGGTCGTTAACCTGGGAGCACACTACTTTCATTTGTTAAATGTTTCATTTCAATCATCATTGATAAAGAGAGATATGTCCAGTTTGGGGAAGGGGGGTGTTTTGGTTCCACCCTGTCATGTTTGAATATCATTTCATGTTTTTATCCGTTAATCATTAATTGTTGTGGCTACCCGTCGATTGTTCTCGCTACATGTCAATATTTCGGTGGCTTAAATGTAAATGTGTATATATGTATTTTACTTGCTATTCTTTTCTTTTCCTTCCAATTCTCTAACCAGGATCTAACTATAACGAAGCTCTTAAGAAACAATTTCAGCTTACCATCTTAGACTAACTTCATTAACCCAAAGGTCAAGGACCAATGTAGGCGCCATGTTAGACGAAATTAGTTAACTGAAAGTCAAGGACAAAATTTTGGCGTCATAAGATTGTGTTGAAACATTCAAACTTTTTGAAACGTTAATAAATAAAGAACATGTTTCTTGCTTATATTCACAGACTTAGGTATTGGTTTTTTTACCCATTTATTGGTAAATGCAAACTGCTTTTTAAGTGTAATTTAAAAGATCGCATTGAAAATGGCTATCCAAAGTTTAAATATCACACTGTATATTTTGCTATTAATACTCATTGTTATGTTGTGATTTTTTTAAAAATGCAATTGTAGCAACAAAATTGTTTAAAACAACCTTTAGTTCGAAAACATAAGAATTTTGGAAGATAATTTTTGATGACAAATGTAAACTTTTTTATCTAATCCTGTGCCATATTTATTTTGTTTTAAATACACACGAGAAAAATATCAATATTGTTAACATACTATGAAACATTTGTTCTTGTTAGTGAAATTTAAATGGATTATTCTTATATTAAACTTGAATTAAAATAAATTTATAATCTGTGACTTATGTGTTTTGAATTATTTGTCTTTGATTTAGAATTCAGTCTTTCGGGACAAAAAGAGTGATCATTACAGATCTATTTTTGAAATACTATAAGTTAATGCTTCGTAAGAAATAATTTCATTTAAAAGGATGAGTTTAAAGCAAGTTTATCGATTCAATGACGTTTATATATTAAAAGAGAAATACGGAAAGGACAGCGTTCAATTTATTCAATAAGAAAGTACATCGGATAGAAAACCTAAAGAAGGAAACAAAATATTGTAGGTTTTTTTTTAATTGCTTTATTTTAAATGAAAACGTACCAAGATTTTTATTGACATCTATTAAAAGCTGGATTTGGTCTTTAAATTCCTATTTTTAAACATGTTGCAGCTTAAATATTAAGTGAAATATGTTGTGGGCCCACAATTCAATGTTATCTAGAGGAATTATAAAATTTGGCTTTTCTTTTTTCTTAGGAGAAAATTTTTAATGGTTGATAGGTAGTTGAGTGAAGAGTGGTGACGGCGCGTTACATTTACGTATACGCTGGCTGAAACGCTTTATATTTGTTTCCGAAAGCAACCACGGGCAACGCCGGGTATATTGACTAGTAGATAATAAAGCTTATTTAAAATATTGAAGATATAAAGAATTAATCGACATGTCTTAATTGATCCTTATATGAATTAGTTTGCTGTGATGATCCACAGGACTTGATTTCTTTTTTTCTTTATGACTTTTACATTCCGTACCTTTTTTCTTTTTATAAAAAGTTACATATTTTTTATCAAAATAATTGTAAAATTTTTAAGAATTTCAAAGTAAGCAAAAACTTAATATACCACCCTGATTTTAATTTTTTTTTTTTTTTTGGTGCTGTTAAAGAAATATTTTTTAAAGAAACTTAAAGTTACGTATTTGCATATTTTGAATACTCAAAGCTGTTTCAGCTGATGCCACCTTCAAGAGTTAGTTCCGGATATATTATATAAAATACGTTATGAAAGACATAATCAAGGAGACACATTTATATTTATGTAACTTGTAGGGTCAGATTAAAAATAATTAGTCTAAAGATGAAACAATTTTTTTTTTTTTTTAATTTGTTTTTAAGAACAAGAAATCTTATTGCCACAAAAAAATCGCCTAATATATTTATAACCCCAAACTACCTCGCGAAATTCTTTTTTTATTTCTCGAATCCATGATTTTATTTAATAATCTAACCTCTATTTTGTGCGACGTGATTCGTACTTTCAAAATGTTTTTTTCAAAGTATGCATTAAATTAAATGGCCTCCCTAAAAACATTATGCAAATGACTTACAATTATTATGTATGTTTCTAAAAAAAAATATAATAAACTTGTGATAAAAATAGGTATATTTATTTTATTATTTTTAATTTGTTTAAAAAAGTATGAAATAAAAGATAGCGCTTGGCTTACACAATTTAAACAATTTAAGTTAATGTAAATTGCAGATTTAGGTCGCTTACTTAGTGACCCAATTAAAGGACATTGTTGTGATTTGGTGTGGAAGTTTGAAATTTCCAAGGGTGGCACACTTCTTGGATATTCATAAACCGCTTAGTGTTTAAAACGTGGCGTGTATTCAGTATGTAAAACACTAGACCTAATCTGGGGAAATTGCTATCATTTGTTTTATTTAATTTCAGTTTTAATTTGTTAAATATTTTTTGTATTAGGAATAGAAGAACCAAATATATCTAAAAAATAAGACAAACAATTAAGGCATCAAAATTAACCAGACGTACAAATACTAATAGGACAACTATTTAATAACAATCAATGGTATAAATGTATAAAACGTAATATCGAGCAATGAGGGATTTGGGGGAGGGGGGGCTGAAGGTTTCATAAAAACAAGCATGGAATTGATGCAATTTTTAGGAATCACAATTAGTGCCCCCCCCCCCTTTTTTTTTTTCAAGCTCGCAACAGCACATTTTACCCGCCCAAGAACTATATTAATATTCTAATGACCAACCATCCTTTACACAACAGATGTATTTTAACCAACTATTTCATGAAAAACAAAATGAAAATATTTGGCACCAAAAGTACTTGCGATAATTTTTACAAATAAATCTCATTTAGCGCAGTTGTTGGAATTTTTAGTTTATCGATAACTAGGTCTATGTGCATAGTTTCGGCTCGACAGGTTGACGGGAAATGTGACGATTAGCCGTCCGAAGAGTTTGGGAGCCAACACACACGAACAGGAGCAAGTTTAATGTATAGGATTTAAAAAGACGTAGAGATTTAAGGACGTGTAGGACAAGGGATTGTACGGTGTAAAGAGATAATGAAGCCTGACATACAGGCGTCAACCAATATGTTTCTTTGTTACAGAATGAAACATATATATGAAAAATGAATGTGTCGAAACCGAACAATTACAAAAGCATCATTTAACATAAACATAATCTGCATAAAAGTCATATTTATGAAACAGTAATTGTATGTTCAACATCAACCTTCGTATACACATCACATATTTAAACACTTTATAAAAGTATAGATAACGTTTATAAATTAAATAATATATCATATAAATTAGTTTGGTATAGATGGATACATTTATTGATTGTTCACACTCCTATGTTATAAAGAGCCGTCGGGACATCAAGATCATTTAGAGACGTTCAACTATAAGATTGTCTGTTGAACAATGAGCTGAGTTCTCCGAGTCAGTCACGTCTAAAACGAGTGACTCGTCTCTCAATATTGCTGGTTGCTCTATTTGTTCGGGGCGTTCTATGTCATCAAAAATGGTGTTGTCAAGAGTAGGTTGTTCTATGTCATCTAAAATGGTGTTGTCAAGAGTAGGTTGTTCTATGTCATCTAAAATGGTGTTGTCAAGAGTAGGTTGCTCTATGTCATCTAAAATGGTGTTGTCAAGAGTAGGTTGTTCTATGTCCTCTAAAATGATGTTGTCAAGAGTAGGTTGTTCTATGTCATCTAAAATGATGTTGTCAAGAGTAGGTTGTTCTATGTCATCTAAAATGGTGTTGTCAAGAGTAGGTTGTTCTATGTCATCTAAAATGGTGTTGTCAAGAGTAGGTTGTTCTATGTCATCTAAAATGGTGTTGCCAAGACTATGTATTTTAATATCTTCTAAAATGGTGTTGTGAGATGAGTGTGGTTTAATATCGTGTAAATGTGTGTTGTCTAATGTCGTTTGCTCTGTGCTGGAGGTATTAAATGGATATTCAAGATCTGGATTATGGAGTGTGTCAAACAAACTGTCATTTTTCTCAAGGCTTGGGTAAGAAAAAACTTGAATAGCTTGTCCTTTGTCTGAGTGAGAGTTCATCACAAAGTCACTGAATACGATTTTATTTTTTGAAGACTTTGCCTATAATTAGAAAGGAAAACCGTGTTCATTGAAAATTTAAATAAACATGTCCTACTTTAGTACATGTATGCCCACTGTCCGTTATTTTATTTCTATCCCTCTCTCTCCCTCTAGCTCTCTTTCTCTTCATCTCTGTCCCACTCTCTCTATCTTCCTCTTTCTCGTTCTCTCTCACTTCCTCTCCCTCTCTCTCTTCCTCTCCCTCTCTCTCTTCCTCTCTCTCATTATCGTATCTCTCTCCCCTCCTTCCTCTATCTCCCTCTCTTCTTGCTCTCTCTACACCTCTCTTCTCGCTCCCTCTCTCCACCTCTCTCACCCCTTCTCTTTCTTGCCCCTCTCTCTCCCTCTCCCCCTCTCTCACTTTCTCCATCTTTGTAATACACCCACCCGCGTGGATAACTATTGTCCAACTCTACAATTAATTTCATTATCTTAATAATGATTTTTTTGCTCCCTCATCAGCCCTATTTTTTTGACCAAAGATCTTTATAGAGTTGCCCATATCAATCACCATATATGGTATTACTTTGTTTTATAAAAATATACTTTAAATAGCCTCTGACTGGATAATTCGTGCGAGATACAACTCATCAATGTTAAATATATCGTTTATGTGTGTGCTTATCTTACCATAATAGCTCTCATCTGTCGTTTATCAAATGTTAGGGGATCTATTTTGTCACAGGATTCGATGATAAATTCTACATCTTTCTCGTCTGAATGAATGACCTGGCATGATACAAGGTAAATGATATCCTTAGACTTATCAAGAGAAAATGCAAGGCTCTTTTTTTTTAATTGTTTCTATGGTTGCAGCGCTAAAAATCTAATTCGAAATTTCTATAGAACAAAAGCGGTAATCGAATGCAGATATACGTTAATGTATTATAGCCAGTTGCTTGTGTTTGACATTTATATCAACTGGTCTGATCATAGAGCTAATAATAATTAACCATAGCCCGCAAAACGATTGCTGCGTCAATGTATGAACTTCCCAACTACAAGAGTTAACTGACAACACATTCATTCAAGTAACGCACTTTAAAAGATAACGAATTAACGATAACCCCCCCCCCCTTCCCCATGTACGCCGCCGCACAGTTTTTACACCCCTGAACTATATTAAAATTACAATTTCCCAACCCCCCACCCCACCTTACACCGTAGCTACTTTATATCATAATTAAATTAACCCTATTTCCATATAACAGATTAAATAGACACGAACAATCTGTGTCAATATAACAATATATATTAAGCTTTAAAATTAATTTTACAATACACATAAGTAAAAGGTTTCGGTACATGGCTTCATCAGTACATCCATAAAACAAAAGAAAATATTACGCACCTAAAATTTTGCGTTATCTTTAAGAATCTCACTCAGCGCAGTTATCGGGAATTTTATTTTGCTCGCTCTTGAACTCGCCATACTTTCTTTCCTACTTAGAGATGTATTGTGATTGATTAGAGTGAGTCAGCTGCTTGTGTTTGCACATATACATCGACCAATCCGATCTCTTACCTCGGGACTGTCAAATTCCCTCTTACAGTTAAGCCAGTTTTGCAATGGCCGTGGTAAACAGCAACCCAATCGGCTAAACAGGGGTACCTGATACTTTGTTGCGACGTCGTGGATGGAATTGGCTCCTGGAAATGAATAATCATGATGACCAATCCACTTACGTAGTACCAACATATTTAATACACATATAATGATACAATAAATACAGATAAAATAATAATTTATATTTTATATTATATACTAAACTAAATAACCATAGGCCTCCTCGGGACACTGCTGTCAAGGTTTTGAGGATCACTGTGTCAGGGTGATTGCTTTTTGGGCTCCGTGAGTTGTGTCTTAAGTTGTGTCATGAGTTGCGTCATAAGTAGATATTGTGTTGAAATCTGTTTCACGGGAGTTGATACTGTGTTGAAATGTGGTTCACGGGAGTTGATAACGTGTTGAAATGGGGTTCACGGGAGTTGATATTGAGTTGAAAGGTGGTTCACAGGAGTTGATAGTGTGTTGAAATGTGGCTCACGGGAGTTGATATTGTGTTGAAATGTGGTTCACGGGAGTTGATACTGTGTTGAAATGTGGTTCACGGGAGTTGATACTGTGTTGAAATGTGGCTCACGGGAGTTGATAACGTGTTGAAATATGGTTCACGGGAGTTTATAACGTGTTGAAATGTGGTTCACTGGAGTTGATATTGTGTTGAAATGTGGTTAACGGGAGTCGATATGTGTTGAAATCTGGTTCACTGGAGTTGATATTGTGTTGAAATCTTGTTCACGGGAGTTGATACGGTGTTGAAATGTGGTTCACTTGAGTTGATAACGTGTTGAAATGGGGTTCACGGGAGTTGATATTGTGTTAAAAGGTGGTTCACAGGAGTTGATAGTGTGTTGAAATGTGGCTCACGGGAGTTGATATTGTGTTGAAATGTGGTTCACGGGAGTTGATACTGTGTTGAAATGTGGCTCACGGGAGTTGATAACGTGTTGAAATGTGGTTCACGGGAGTTGATATTGTGTTGAAATGTGGCTCACGGCAGTTAATACTGTGTTGAAATGTGGTTCACGGGAATTGATACTGTGTTGAAATGTGGCTCACGAGAGTTGATAACGTGTTGAAATGTGGTTCACGGGAGTTGATATTGTGTTAAAATGTGGTTCACTGGAGTTGATATTGTGTTGAAATGTGGTTCACGGAAGTCGATATTGTGTTAAAATGTGGTTCACCGGAGTTGATAACGTGTTGAAATGTGGTTCACGGGAGTTGATACTGTGTTGAAATGTGGCTCACGGGAGTTGATAACGTGTTTAAATGTGGTTCACGGGAGTTGATATTGTGTTAAAATGGGGTTCACTGGAGTTGATATTGTGTTGAAATGTGGTTCACGGGAGTTGATATTGTTTTGAAATCTGGTTCACGGGAGTTGATAACATGTTGAAATCTGGTTCACAGGAGTTGATATTGTGTTGAAATGTGGTTCACGTGAGTTGATAACGTGTTGAAATCTGGTTCAAGGGAGTTGATATTGTGTTGAAATGTTGTTCAATGGATTTGATAACGTGTTGTAATGTGGTTCACGGAAGTTAATAACGTGTTGAAATGTGGTTCACGAGAGTTTATAACGTGTTGAAATGTGGCTCACGGGAGTTGATATTGTGTTGAAATATGGCTCACGGGAGTTGATATTATGTTGAAATCTGTTTCACGGGAGTTGATATTGTGTTGAAAGGTGGTTCACGGGAGTAGATATTGTGTTTAAATGTGGCTCATGGGAGTTGATATTGTGTTGAAATCTGGTTCACAGGAGTTGATATTGTGATGAAATGTTGCTCATGGGAGTTGATATTGTGTTGAAATCTGGTTCACGGGAATTGATATTGTGTTGAAATCTGGTTAATGGGAGTTGATAACGTGTTGAAATCTGGTTCACGGGAGTTGATATTGTGTTGAAATGTGTCTCACGGGAGTTGATACTGTGTTGAAATGTGGTTCACGGGAGTTGATAACGTGTTGAAATGGGGTTCACGGGAGTTGATATTGAGTTGAAAGGTGGTTCACAGGAGTTGATAGTGTGTTGAAATGTGGCTCACGGGAGTTGATATTGTGTTGAAATGTGGTTCACGGGAGTTGATACTGTGTTGAAATGTGGTTCACGGGAGTTGATACTGTGTTAAAATGTGGCTCACGGGAGTTGACTGATGTCAAGGTTTTGAGGATCACTGTGTCAGGGTGATTGCTTTTTGGGCTCCGTGAGTTGTGTCTTGAGTTGTGTCATGAGTTGCGTCATAAGTAGATATTGTGTTGAAATCTGTTTCACGGGACTTGATACTGTGTTGAAATGTGGTTCACGGGAGTTGATAACGTGTTGAAATGGGGTTCACGGGAGTTGATATTGTGTTAAAAGGTGGTTCACAGGAGTTGATAGTGTGTTGAAATGTGGCTCACGGGAGTTGATATTGTGTTGAAATGTGGTTCACGGGAGTTGATACTGTGTTGAAATGTGGCTCACGTGAGTTGATAACGTGTTAAAATGTGGTTCACGGGAGTTGATATTGTGTTGAAATGTGGCTCACGGCAGTTGATACTGTGTTGAAATGTGGTTCACGGGAGTTGATACTGTGTTGAAATGTGGCTCACGAGAGTAGATAACGTGTTGAAATGTGGTTCACGGGAGTTGATATTGTGTTAAAATGTGGTTCACTGGAGTTGATATTGTGTTGAAATGTGGTTCACGGAAGTCGATATTGTGTTAAAATGTGGTTCACGGGAGTTGATAACGTGTTGAAATGTGGTTCACGGGAGTTGATACTGTGTTGAAATGTGGCTCACGGGAGTTGATAACGTGTTGAAATGTGGTTCACGGGAGTTGATATTGTGTTAAAATGTGGTTCACTGGAGTTGATATTGTGTTGAAATGTGGTTCACGGGAGTTGATATTGTTTTGAAATCTGGTTCACGGGAGTTGATAACGTGTTGAAATCTGGTTCACATGAGTTGATATTGTGTTGAAATGTGGTTCACGTGAGTTGATAACGTGTTGAAATCTGGTTCAATGGAGTTGATATTGTGTTGAAATGTTGTTCAATGGAGTTGATAACGTGTTGTAATGTGGTTCACGGGAGTTGATAACGTGTTGAAATGTGGTTCACGAGAGTTTATAACGTGTTGAAATGTGGTTAACGTGAGTTGATAACGTGTTGAAATGTGGTTCACGGGAGTTGATAACGTGTTGAAATGTGGCTCACGGGAGTTGATATTGTGGTGAAATGTGGCTCACGGGAGTTGATATTGTGTTGAAATGTGGCTCACGGGAGTTGATATTGTGTTGAAATCTGGTTCACGGGAGTTGATATTGTGTTGAAAGGTGGTTCACGGGAGTAGATATTGTGTTTAAATGTGGCTCATGGGAGTTGATATTGTGTTGAAATCTGGTTCACGGGAGTTGATATTGTGTTGAAATGTTGCTCATGGGAGTTGATATTGTGTTGAAATCTGGTTCACGGGAATTGATATTGTGTTGAAATCTGGTTAATGGGAGTTGATAACGTGTTGAAATCTGGTTCACGGGAGTTGATATTGTGTTGAAATGTGGCTCACGGGAGTTTATATTGTGTTGAAATCTGGTTCACGGGAGTTGATATTGTGTTGAAATCTGGTTAATGGTAGTTGATATTGTGTTGAAATCTGGTTCACGGGAGTTGATATTGTGTTGAAATCTGGTTCATGGGAGTTGATATTGTGTTGAAATCTGGTTCACGGGAGTTGATATTGTGTTTAAAGTTGGCTCACGTGAGTTGATATTGTGTTGAAATCTGGTTCACTGGAGTTGATATTGTGTTGAAATCTGGTTCACGGGAGTTGATATTGTGTTGAAAGTTGGCTCACGTGAGTTGATAACGTGTTGAAATCTGGTTCAAGGGAGTTGATATTGTGTTGAAATGTTGTTCAATGGATTTGATAACGTGTTGTAATGTAGTTCACGGGAGTTAATAACGTGTTGAAATGTGGTTCACGAGAGTTTATAACGTGTTGAAATGTGGCTCACGGGAGTTGATATTGTGTTGAAATATGGCTCACGGGTGTTGATATTATGTTGAAATCTGGTTCACGGGAGTTGATATTGTGTTGAAAGGTGGTTCACGGGAGTAGATATTGTGTTTAAATGTGGCTCATGGGAGTTGATATTGTGTTGAAATCTGGTTCACGGGAGTTGATATTGTGTTGAAATGTTGCTCATGGGAGTTGATATTGTGTTGAAATCTGGTTCACGGGAATTGATATTGTGTTGAAATCTGGTTAATGGGAGTTGATAACGTGTTGAAATCTGGTTCACGGGAGTTGATATTGTGTTGAAATGTGTCTCACGGGAGTTGATACTGTGTTGAAATGTGGTTCACGGGAGTTGATAACGTGTTGAAATGGGGTTCACGGGAGTTGATATTGAGTTGAAAGGTGGTTCACAGGAGTTGATAGTGTGTTGAAATGTGGCTCACGGGAGTTGATATTGTGTTGAAATGTGGTTCACGGGAGTTGATACTGTGTTGAAATGTGGTTCACGGGAGTTGATACTGTGTTGAAATGTGGCTCACGGGAGTTGACTGCTGTCAAGGTTTTGAGGATCACTGTGTCAGGGTGATTGCTTTTTGGGCTCCGTGAGTTGTGTCTTGAGTTGTGTCATGAGTTGCGTCATAAGTAGATATTGTGTTGAAATCTGGTTCACGGGACTTGATACTGTGTTGAAATGTGGTTCACGGGAGTTGATAACGTGTTGAAATGGGGTTCACGGGAGTTGATATTGTGTTAAAAGGTGGTTCACAGGAGTTGATAGTGTGTTGAAATGTGGCTCACGGGAGTTGATATTGTGTTGAAATGTGGTTCACGGGAGTTGATACTGTGTTGAAATGTGGCTCACGTGAGTTGATAACGTGTTAAAATGTGGTTCACGGGAGTTGATATTGTGTTGAAATGTGGCTCACGGCAGTTGATACTGTGTTGAAATGTGGTTCACGGGAGTTGATACTGTGTTGAAATGTGGCTCACGAGAGTTGATAACGTGTTGAAATGTGGTTCACGGGAGTTGATATTGTGTTAAAATGTGGTTCACTGGAGTTGATATTGTGTTGAAATGTGGTTCACGGAAGTCGATATTGTGTTAAAATGTGGTTCACCGGAGTTGATACTGTGTTGAAATGTGGCTCACGGGAGTTGATAACGTGTTGAAATGTGGTTCACGGGAGTTGATTTTGTGTTAAAATGTGGTTCACTGGAGTTGATATTGTGTTGAAATGTGGTTCACGGGAGTTGATATTGTTTTGAAATCTGGTTCACGGGAGTTGATAACGTGTTGAAATCTGGTTCACATGAGTTGATATTGTGTTGAAATGTGGTTCACGTGAGTTCATAACGTGTTGAAATCTGGTTCAATGGAGTTGATATTGTGTTGAAATGTTGTTCAATGGAGTTGATAACGTGTTGTATGTGGTTCACGGGAGTTGATAACGTGTTGAAATGTGGTTCACGAGAGTTTATAACGTGTTGAAATGTGGTTAACGTGAGTTGATAACGTGTTGAAATGTGGTTCACGGGAGTTGATAACGTGTTGAAATGTGGCTCACGGGAGTTGATATTGTGGTGAAATGTGGCTCACGGGAGTTGATATTGTGTTGAAATGTGGCTCACGGGAGTTGATATTGTGTTGAAATCTGGTTCACGGGAGTTGATATTGTGTTGAAATGTGGTTCACGGGAGTAGATATTGTGTTTAAATGTGGCTCATGGGAGTTGATATTGTGTTGAAATCTGGTTCACGGGAGTTGATATTGTGTTGAAATGTTGCTCATGGGAGTTGATATTGTGTTGAAATCTGGTTCACGGGAATTGATATTGTGTTGAAATCTGGTTAATGGGAGTTGATAACGTGTTGAAATCTGGTTCACGGGAGTTGATATTGTGTTGAAATGTGGCTCACGGGAGTTTATATTGTGTTGAAATCTGGTTCACGGGAGTTGATATTGTGTTGAAATCTGGTTAATGGTAGTTGATATTGTGTTGAAATCTGGTTCACGGGAGTTGATATTGTGTTGAAATCTGGTTCATGGGAGTTGATATTGTGTTGAAATCTGGTTCACGGGAGTTGATATTGTGTTTAAAGTTGGCTCACGTGAGTTGATATTGTGTTGAAATCTGGTTCACGGGAGTTGATATTGTGTTGAAATCTGGTTCACGGGAGTTGATATTGTGTTGAAAGTTGGCTCACGTGAGTTGATATTGTGTTGAAATCTGGTTCACGGGAGTTGATATTGTGTTGAAATCTGGTTCACGTGAGTTGATAACGTGTTGAATTTTGGTTCACGGGAGTTGATATTGTGTTGAAATGTGGTTCACAGGAGTTGATAACATGTTGAAATGTGGTTCACGGGAGTTGATAACATGTTGAAATATGGTTCACGGAGTTTATAACGTGTTGAAATGTGGTTCACGGGAGTTGATATTGTGTTGAAATCTGGTTCACGTGAGTTGATATTGTGTTGAAATCTGATTCATGGGAGTTGATATTGTGTTGAAATCTGGTTCACGGGAGTTGATATTGTGTTGAAAGTTGGCTCACGTGAGTTGATATTGTGTTGAAATCTGGTTCACGGGAGTTGATATTGTGTTGAAATCTTGTTCACGGGAGTTGATATTGTGTTGAAATCTGGTTCACGGGAGTTAATATTGTGTTGAAATGTGGTTAATGGGAGTTGATATTGTGTTGAAATCTGTCTCACGGGAGTTGATATTATGTTGAAATGTTGTTCACGGGAGTTGATATTGTGTTGAAATGTGGTTCATGGAATTTGATATTGTATTGAAATGTGGTTCATGGGAGTTGATATTGTGTTAAAATGTGGTTCACGGCAGTTGATATAGTTTTGAAATGTTGTTCACGTAAACTGATGTGTGTGAGACATAATTCACCGCAGTGTTTGAGTAGACTGAGACTGAGAGTTTACAATTTTAGTTCGCGGTAATGCCTCTAATGGGATAACTTTTGACAAGCTTCATCAGTGATCGTAATCTAACTTTAATCACCACGATAAGCTGCTTATGATACGCTCTATGTCAACCCCCTCTTATCTCACCGCGTCTTCGTTCTCACCTGTAACAAAGCTAACAACCAGGCCTACGATGATGACAGACAATGTCCCTGCCGTCCCGAACCACAGATAAGACAAGTTGTAGAACTCCAGGATGCCCGACCTGATTTGAAACGCAGAAAATGGAAATATTAAAATTTGTTGGGGCTTTGAACTAAATTCTTTATTTAAACCAAATTCGTTTAATGTTACGCCTCGAAGCAAAACGACGTCATTATTGTCTTTATTGCCGAGCAAATGTTTGAATTACTTTAAGTTTTGTGGTCGTAAGAAGGGGTTCCATCGAGGTAGTTAAGATGTGTGTACGTTCATCTATTCCAAAAAAAGGTCATATCTGAAAACTACTTTTCAAATTATTTCGAATTTGTACACCGATCTTGTCTGATGTATCAGACTTTGACATGTGCTCGCTAAAAACCCGGGTCTCATCACTATCAGTCTTCACAAAAACCACACGTTTAATATATAACCTTATACAATTTTGTGGAAATTATTTTTAGAAGACTTTTGACCTCAACATGTTTGAAACGTTAATTTCCAGCTGAATACACAAGCTTGCACCTGCTTTATTTACCCACGTTATTTATATAACGTTAATTTAATGAGCAACGTATTTGTACCTTTCTATCGCCTTGTTGGGTAACTGCGTGGTCAGCACAGTGTTTAATGACGCCATAGTAGTGGTTGTCATGGTGATGTTAGGGTGTGCCAGGCACGTGCCATTGGGAAAGGGCTTACTGGGCAGGCGAATTCCGTAAACAAAGGAGCCAACCGACAGCCACATGCTGACACCCAGGCCGAACAGCCCTCCCGAGATAGCACCCTGGGGGGTGGGGATAAAAACAAATACATGTAATTTAAACCACAAAAAAATCCGTGTTCCTTTAACTTAACATTGAGTTAGACACAAATAAAGGACAGCCTACAGCAATTAAAACATGAACATATCTCGAGTGAGTTACTGCAGAAGAGACATTATTTTTGCTGCATTGTAATGTTTAACATGGCTTATCTTAAATAGATGAGATGGATTCCACACTAGTATTTTAACACACAAAAAATATATAAATACTGTGTTAATTGAAATATGAAATCAATCCAAAAACAAATTGTTGCTTTGAACACCAAGACAAATTATATTGTTATCCATAAAAAAATTAGTAAACGTTAACACCATGTTAACACTCAGAATTTGTAAAAAAAAATATTATCAAGATATATAAATCATAAAGTCACAGACAGAAAAATTCATTTCTCATTTACATACGTAGCTGTTGGAAACATTCATTTCACATTGACATACGTAGCTGTTGGAAACATTCATTTCACATTGACATACGTAGCTGTTGGAAACATTCATTTCACATTGACATACGTAGCTGTTGGAAACATTCATTTCTCATTGACATACATAGTTGTTGGAAACATTCATTTCTCATTGACATACGTAGCTGTTGGAAACATTCATTTCTCATTGACATACATAGTTGTTGGAAACATTCATTTCTCATTGACATACGTAGCTGTTGGAAACATTCATTTCTCATTGACATACGTAGCTGTTGGAAACATTCATTTCTCATTGACATACATAGTTGTTGGAAACATTCATTTCTCATTGACATACGTAGTTGTTGGAAACATTCATTTCTCATTGACATACGTAGCTGTTGGAAACATTCATTTCTCATTGACATACGTAGTTGTTGAAAACATTCATTTATCATTGACATACGTAGTTGTTGGAAACATTCATTTCTCATTGACATACGTAGCTTTTGGAAACATTCATTTCTCATTGACATACGTAGTTGTTGGAAACATTCATTTCTCATTGACATACGTAGTTGTTGGAAAAATTCATTTCTCATTGACATACAAAGCTGTCGGCAACATTCATTTCTCATTGACATACAAAGCTGTCGGCAACATTCATTTCACATTGACATACGTAACCATTGGAAACATTCATTTCTTATTGACATACGTAGTTGTTGGAAACATTCATTTCTCATTGACATACGTAGCTGTTGGAAACATTCATTTCTCATTGACATACATAGTTGTTGGAAACATTCATTTCTCATTGACATACGTAGTTGTTGGAAACATTCATTTCTCATTGACATACGTAGCTGTTGGCAACATTCATTTCTCATTGACATACATAGCTGTTGGCAACATTCATTTCTCATTGACATGCATAGCTGTTGGCAACATTCAGTTCTCATTGACATACAAAGCTGTCGGCAAAATTAATTTCTCATTGACATACGTAGCTGTTGGCCCAAGGAAATATTGCTCCCAGAATAAACATGCCGGCCAGGGGTCCGAACACAGAGCCAGTTAAACTGGCAGACATCTGGAGACAGAAAAAAATTCACTTTATGTTATTCAGTTAAAGAAAGTTGTATCCCAGGATTTAAGTTTAGCCAATCGTGGAAAGATTTTTTTTTTTTAAAATTTGCAATGAAAATTTATATCTACAAGTAGGTAAAGGCAGTGTTAAGAGTATATAGTATAACTAAACTGCGATAAATCAAAGAACTTAAGCATTTAGAGTTTATTAAATGTCTTTAAAATTATAAGAAACTAATGCGACATACTAGTCTAAATGACATACAAAAGAAATAATTAGTTAATATACCAGAACTTTTAAATGTATTCTTTCTTTATACCCCATTCCCAACAGCACTGACATAGAACTACCTGCATGACTGTCCCATCCAGATGTTCTATTGCAAAGCTAAGGCACATCGCCAAAACTCCATAAGAACAAACTAAAAACATAAAATTTAATCCTATAAGCCTTACTGCTTTACATATATTAAATTCAGTTTAAAAATTTCAAACTATTCTAATATTTTAATCTTTAAAAAAAAAAATTAAAAATTTATTACAACCTAAAAATTATGGAGTAATTAGCGGTTTAATTGACAGCAATCATCCATTGTGCATTAAAGGAAATAGTGGAACAAGGTATGTGGAAACTGGACATATAAAGACAGGAAAATAAAAGGAATAAGTGTCCACTATATCCTTCATACAGATGGAACGTACGCCTTCACTCCATCATTTGTTATACATTGCTCCACTATATCTTTCATACAGATGGAACATACGCCTTCACTCCATCATTTGTTATACATTGCTCCACTATATCCTTCATACAGATGGAACGTACGCCTTCACTCCATCATTTGTTATACATTGCTCCACTATATCTTTCATACAGATGGAACGCACACCTTCACTCCTTCATTTGTTATACATTGCTCCACTATATCCTTCATACAGATGGAACGCACACCTTCACTCCATCATTTGTTATACATTGCTCCACTATATCCTTCATACAGATGGAACGCACACCTTCACTCCATCATTTGTTATACATTGCTCCACTATATCCTTCATACAGATGGAACGCACACCTTCACTCCATCATTTGTTATTCATTGCTCCACTATATCCTTCATACAGATGGAACGTACACCGTCACTCCTTCATTTGTTATACATTGCTCCACTATATCCTTCATACAGATGGAACGCACACCTTCACTCCATCATTTGTTATACACTGCTCATTTTATGTAGCGCCCATTAATAACTTATAAACTTACCTTACCAGTTACACGTTGCATGCACAATGCACATCCACTGCCCACATTCAAAGAGTGATAACTATACATTGTGTTAGTTCCCTTTGGTTTTATTTATAGATTTTTTTAAGCACAGAAAGTGCCAACAATAACAGTACGGATATTCCCGCATCTTATTATGATATTTAATTTACCTTTAATGGCATCGATTTTAATTTTTTTTATTTCAAACACTTAAATCCCATAACTCAAAGCAATAACAAAAACTGGTTATATGCACCGATGAATTTTGTGACTAACGTCTTCTGGTACTCTGTCAGTTTGCTGTCAAATCTTGGTTTTAAGATGTCCTCCCAGGTGATGGCGCCAAGTGCGTTAAGTGAGGAGGACACAGAGCTGTAAAAGATGAAAGTAGTAGATTCTCTATCGACTTTAACTCAAATATAGTAAAATTTCGAATATGTAAAATAGTATGTTTCACATTTTCATTTGATTTTGGGAACTTGGCCGAAATTGATAGCACTTAGGTGAACAGCACTTGATAGAAACATCTGACAAATCCTTTAATGTGGCGTTACTGTTACTTACCTTAATGCACCAGAAAACAGACTTGCTATGAAAAGACCAGGAACTCCAGGGTATGCAAGAGTTTCCATGACAAAGTAAGGTATCAACTACGAATAGAACACATTGAACGAGATCTAGTTAAGATATCCATGGAAAATCATGTTCTCATTTGCACGGTTAATTAATGTAATTATATTCCCATTCTCTCACCGCCACCAGAAAAAACAACAAAGAAACAAAGAAACAAACGCCAACCAATGTCAAAGAACACGTCAGCCATGCATGTCTGTTATACTCACAATAAATAAAGGATTGAATGAAGATACGGCAAAATGAGATTGAATCAATTTTAATCTTTTCTCAAAAAATTATTTAGCGAATTGCGTATAATTTATTTTTTCATCATTTTTAAAAAGCTGCTATTAAAATTAATTTCATGTGAAGGCCATAATAATCCTCTAGTACACTTGAAATTGATAATAATTTTATGAGATATGTTCTAGTCTCAAAATCATATTTTAGATGAAGAAAAGGGCCAAGATTCACTTCCCTCTTACCTGATTAGAATTCTGCACAAGTTTCTGACCTAGAGGATCACAGTTCTTGTCAGCGTAGTAGGCGAAGAGAACGATTCCAGACAAGCAGGTCAGTAGAAGCAGAAAGAACACTCCGAGGGAATTTAACATCACTGAACTGTGAGAACACGATGTAGGACACTAACACGTTACAGTTAGAATAGGACAGACAATAAGACATGGAGTCAGGAATACAAAAGTTTATAGAATGTGTCTTAAATACGTCTTACATGACAGCCTACGTAAGGCCTTCTAGACAGCCTACGTAAGGCCTTCTAGACAGCCTACGTAAGGCCTTCTAGACAGCCTACGTAAGGCCTTCTAGACAGCCTACGTAAGGCCTTCTAGACAGCCTACGTAAGGCCTTCTAGACAGCCTACGTAAGGCCTTCTAGACAGCCTACGTAAGGCCTTCTAGACAGCCTACGTAAGGCCTTCTAGACAGCCTACGTAAGGCCTTCTAGATTCCCGGGGGGGCATCTGCCGTCTATATATTGGTATGCTTAATTCCTTTAAAATATTCCAGTGAGAGGCGACGAAATTACGCGAGGTCGTCTTATGAATGGGTGAGCGGAAACTCAAGTATAAGAGAGAAGGGGGATGGGCGTCATTTTTGGATTGCCAACCCTCCAAAACAATTATCCGGGCTTAGGGTATAGCCATATATTTTGATTAGTTAAACACAGTTGTGGGTTTTTTGAGGAAGACCCAAAACGACTTGGAGAAGGGAGCTGGAGGCAGACATCAAAAAGAGTGGGCACAACTGGGGACAGCTGGAGAGACTTGGCCAAGACCGAGATGCCTGGAGGGCCTTTGTTTTTGGCCCCAGATGGGACGACAGGCGATGATGATGATGATGAAACAAAGTTTTGGGGATTCTTTTGGAAGTCATAAGTCAGGCGAATGTCTTTACTTAAAAATTGTGAAGAGAAGTCACATATTATCATTCATAATTACGCTCTGTGAATTTCATTTCTCTCCTCCTCAAAGAAAATAAATTTTAAAAATATCGAAGATATCAAATCTATTATTTTTGTCCTCAAACTCTATAAACAAAAGGAAATGTTAAACATCGAATAGCTCACGCTCACATCTTTGCATTCCTCAGTGTCGGCAAACTTGAGTACCGCTGTACGCTGGCCTGGTTGATGCCGTAGTGCCCCATCCACAATGTCGCTGAGCTGATGATTAGGTTCCAGAAAGTGTGACGGACAGTGGGGTCAGGACTGAAGCTGTGAACATAAGTTTGGATTCAGGCTGTGACGATGTGATCAATTACAAAGTGTCCCCATTAGTTTTAAACTTTTTTTTCTTCAAATCTTAAACAAACTAACTGAAGTCTTTACGTGCGCCCCTCTCACTAGCATTTGTTTGTCGGCTATCTTTAGGTAATCTCTAAGACCGAGAGGAATGGAGAAGAATAGTTTTAATGTCATCTGTGGCGCCCCAACGGTCCAAGGACAAAGGAACATGATGATGATGATGATGATGATGAAGTTGGTTCTAAAAAAAGAAAAATTCCAATCTTTGAAAGAACTAAGAATGGAAATGAATGTATGCGGAGGCTTAGAATAAGCGGATATTTTAACACAAATGACATTTTAAAGAAACCAACTTGAAAAATTTGATCCTTCCCCACTGTTCATTGATCTCCCAGACACGTGATATGCCTCCGACTTTTATAATACCCTGGTCAGAGAGAAGTGAAGAGACAGGCAACATTTATAACATTCTGGTAAGGGAGAAGTAAAGAGAAAGCAACGTTTATAACATCTTTGGGAGAGATATATGAACCAATTATTAAGAGATGCATACTTTTTAAAGTTTCATTTAAAATAAATCACTTTTGTAATATTGGAACTCAACATCTAATAAAAAACCACATTTAAAATATTTAAACTCAATATTTAATAAATAACTTTTAGTATATGGAACTCAACATTCAAATAAATCGCTTTTAGAATATTTTACGCAATATTTCATAAAGCTGGAAGTGTGTCTCTAATTAATAATGTGATACGATGGAAATCGTTATTCTATTAATAGATATCATAATGTCTTTTTTGCTTAATTATAATTAGTATTAATTCTAGAACTATCAATAATGCATATTTTTTTACAAATTAATTATTATGTCACACGTTAAGACCAATATAACTAAAACATGTGTGCCACTCTGCTTAACTGGAATCATTTCCGTTGACTTCAGAAGCGTATGTCAAACGACCAATTTCTGTCGATCGCATAATGGTGTCTACGGAAACGTGTGTCTGTCTGTGGTACACAGTTTCTATGGTGTAATTTTTTTCTCTACTTTTTACAATGCGCACCGATTGCATCATTTATGGCTATGGTATAATTTCTGAACACGATAAATTCTAGCTCTATGGTTTAATTCATTTATATGTTTCAGTTCCTTTCTATCGAAATGATATGCACATGGCTTTGTTGCGGGTGTGCTTTCTGTTTGGTTTTTCCACCGTGCTTTGCTTCTTGTACAATTGACATAATTCAACTTTAATAAATATACATATTAATACACTGTTTTATGCCGTTAATGCAGTGGTTCTCAACCTTCCTAATGCCGCGACCCTTAAATACAGTTCCTCGTGTTGTGGCGACCCCTAGGCATACAATTATTTTCGTTGCTACTTCATATCTGTAGAGTACGTGTGTTTTCCGATGGTGTAAGGCGACCCTTGAGAAAGAAATATTCGACCCCCGAAGAGGTCGCGACCCATAGATTGAGAACCGCTGCGTTAATGACTTGAATCAGCGCTACAATAATAATAATAATAAAGTTCATTTGAAAAATCACGCTTCATCCCCATAGGCTCGAAGCGCGGTTCAAAGTCAAATCTAGGAGATATTAGCTAGCAATCACCTGTATTACAATGGCTAGAATACCGGCCAGCATGACACCGGACTGAAACACATCTGTCCATATCACGGCCTTCATGCCTCCCTGGCAAATAAATGTAGAAATACTGAGAAAATATGACGAGCAGAGATTTTAACTGGACTTTTTTTTTTGAGGGGGGGAGGGGGGGGGGGAGGGCGAGTTAACAAAATAACCAGCGAATGTTTTCATGTTTACCATAAGTATGTTCACAGTATAATACTTTTTTAACATTATTTATTTTTTTACCTAAGTAGTTTCATAATATTAGTATAATAATTCATAAGTCGTTTTATAGTATAATAATTTTTTTAACATTATTTATTTTGTACATGAGTATTTTCATAGTATAATACTTTTTTCAACATTATTTATTTTTTACATAAGTAATTTTATAGTATAATAATAAGACTTTTTTTTACAAAAATTTCTTTTTTAAAATTAGGACAATGAATAATCACAGTTGCCACCCCAAATGCCCAAATACTCACGATTGCCGTGTTCAGACCTGTTTACCCTAAAACTCTTAAAATCGTACGATACGTTATCTTAATAGTAAAAAACATAAACATACATTATATATAATATATAATGTCCTCACCTCAAAATCGTGCATTATACGCCAAAGAGTAAACAGGTGTGCGTGTATAACACCCAAAATTCGCAAATACTCCTAATTGAGTATAACACCCGAAATGCCCAAATACTCACAATTGTCGTGTATAACACCCGAAATGCCCAAATACTCACAATTGTCGTGTATAACACCCGAAATGCCCAAATACTCACAATTGTCGTGTATAACACCAAAAATACTCACGATTGTCGTGTATAACGTACCAACTGCCCCAATACTCAAGATTGTGCCCCAAACAGGAAAGCCCGTCACTGTGTGAAGAGCGGCAAGAAATGCGTTATTTTAAAGTTAGTGACTTTCTATTGTCATGTATATGAATGTTTCAAATGTTCAAAATAAGCTACACATGCAATGTTTGGACTGAATGGATTATATTTGACATTACGGACTAGTATTTTTAGGAAATATTCGAAGAAAAATAAATATTATTTAAAGTTTTCTTCATATATTAGCTTGAGTTGTCTACATTGCGTTCTTGAAATGCCCTATTTTGTTTTTAAGTGATCATTTGTATATTAAACATTTGTATTTGTATAGATTGCCCATGATATTAATTTACTAATTTTTGCTTACCAGCCTCTAATGCTGTTGCCGGGGCAAAGGTAGCAATCGCTATATAGATGACCTGATGATGAAATAGAAATATAGTCATGTAGATGACTTCATAATGGACTGCAATAAATAGCTCTAAAGATGCCCTGAGAATTAAATAGAATATATATCCATATCCATATATATATCAGCTGTTGATGAAAGAAACCAACAGTCATGTAGAAGAAATTTTGCTTTTATATCATCCTTAATAATAAATAAAGAAAGTACATAACTACTTGAGCGGCCGTAGTTTAATGGATGAAAAATCAGTTATGAAGTGTTGGTCTCATAAGTAACAAAATAAAGATACAATGTATCAGTGACCTCACTTGTTATTTGTGAAGAGAAATCCATTTACTATGAACTGGATTCAATCATCATTCCAATAGTGAATTTTATGATCATTTTTAATGTTTATATAAATAAAGGATTGATATGTTAACACTTTGACTTCGTGTTAATACGCGGACATGTGAGAGATAACTAGGAGTTCATTGGATATTCACTGAGAAAAACATTCATTTTTTTTAATGAAGTTGATAGAGATCATATCACAGGAAAACATGGCAAAATATTAGCTTAAGTCAATACCCTATAATTTATTGTATATATTTTAAAACTTACTTTTTTTTAAAACAAGGTAAATGTTCGTCCTTGACTTAACGCTGTCCATTTAGACCTGACTCACCTGTGTGAGGATCATCAATACTGTGCCAAGAAGTCTAGCGCCTCTTGAGTTAAACCTTCTCTCTAAGTACTGGAAAGTGTGTGTGTGGGGGGGGGGTTGTAGAAGTATTAGCACGTTATAAATAACGATTAATCTAGCATAAAAGTATATGGCATAATGCGGGTTTGGGGTAAGGGGCGTATTTCTGGCTCAAGGGAAATTGAAAGTAATAACGGTAAAATTTTAATTATGTTCCTTCGAATGTCGGAATGTTATGGCAAAGTTAAAAAAAAAAAATTAAAAATGTATTAACAGTATACTTTAATGAAATATTGTTTGAACAGCCGGTCGATATTTGTGTTTATTCTCCTGGCGATGTTGTTAACAGTGTACCGAAATCCAAAAATTAACGTTTAAGGTCGAACCCTAAGAAATAAGTAGAATAATTTTCGGGATAATAATATTAAATAAGCTGGTTTACTTTGACTGCGAGATCGCGCAAGTTAAAAAAAAAATAAACTTAACAGAAATAAGCTTCCTATGATATGATTAATTCTAGTCCATCAGTCAAAAACGGGTAATTTTGCTAGTTATGTATATTGTAAAATAGCTCTTCGCGGATCATATGATCTTTTATAAATTGATAAATAAATTGTTTACATTTTTTACATTATTTCTTCTATATTTTGAGGACCCACGATCAATGAACTGATCATTCTGGCTCCTCTGTTTCATAGTGGTTCGCGATGTTACTGTGCATGGTTTTGAAGGGGATACTTCACTGGTGGCAAGGGCTGCTCAGCAATGGTATTATGAACTTGGGGGTTGGAAGACAGGAGGCAATAGACGCAAATGTGTCAAGTGTAGTCGCCTCAACTGTTGCTTTTGGAAGCTTGTTCATGTCCCTTATTGTCTTTGGCAGGAGTGAGTAATTCCTGTACTGAGCTCTTGTTTTCATTAGGGGGGAGGGGGAGATGGACGAGTTTCTGTATAATACAGGATCAGTGGACCAACCCATTTTTGATCTTGTACAACATGGAGAGCCTAGATAGTCGTCGTCGTTCATCCAACGGTAACCAGCCAAGTGTTTCTGTAGCGGTTCAGGACAATTTCTATAATATTATATTCTGAGTCATGTATCTTATTGTGTAGTCTTCTTCTTACTTCTGCATCCACTCTTATTAACAAACTTTTCATTCCACAAATAAATAGACAACTCATTACAACACTTAGGAAGGATGTGTGAGACTGTCTTAGCAGATAAACTACACATCACATGACTTCAGGTATGTTTCGTACATTGCACTCACCTCGAAAGAACTGGTTAACTTCAGGGGGTACAGCAGAGGTACAAACAGAACAGCCGCCAGTACAACGCCAAAGAACATCCCGAAGGCGACGATAAAATATTCTGTGCCCTGGTCGACAGCAGAAAATCAATGCAAAGATAACAAAATATGCTGGCTAAGTTGTGAGGGAGATGTGTTATTGGATGTCATGGATTGTGAAAACTGTGAAGGATATGTGTTATTGTGGATGTCGTGGATTGTGAAAACTGTGAAGGAGATGTGTTAATGTGGATGTCATGGATTGTGAAAACTGTGAAGGAGATGTGTTATTGTGGATGTCATGGATTGTGAAAACGGTGAAGGAGATATTTTTTTGTGGATGTCATGGACTGTGAATATGTGACACTAGTGAAGTGCTTAGACTTATATATATGTTAGCTATAGAAGCGTTACGCATAATTTTCTGTCAATATTAGGCGCTAACTAGTAAAATAATTGACAGAAAATTTAACTTAACTAACCAAACGATGTTAAGCCTATGTTAGTAACAAATCTTAACGTCATATAAGCACGTTGGTGCAGTTTTTGAGATACGTGCGTGTAGAGTCTGTGACTAACTAGCGTGTACAGTTTTTTTTGACTCACCTGCGTGTACATCTCCGCTGGGGTTCCCAGAATCAAGATGGCCGACATGAAAGAGAGCAGGATGGAGATGGCCACCGGAAGGATGGACATGTTCCTGTTGGCCATCAGATACTCTCCTGTCAAAGTTATGCTTTTTAATAAATCAACACCACGGGGTGAATTTTTTATTTTATAAATTAAAAAAAAAAAAAGTGGCGTGTACTAGGTGAGGAACGTACCACTCATGAACGAAAAAAAAAAACGTTATGTGTTTACTAAATTATCGAAAAATATTGAAGTGATTATTTGAATTTGCTTGCCCAAACAAAACTTTTATTGAGCTATAATTAGTGGTTTGTGATTTAAGAGACGATGGCTTCATTCGAGCAACAATTTTAAGTAGTCTGATCATCATAGGTACTGATCATCATATGGTTCTCCTTGATTGGTTGTACTAGCCAAACTCTACACACTTAACTTATGTGTTGACGCTAGTCTCAACTCTACAAGTTATTGTTTTTCTAGATAGGTATTACTGGCAAATTTCACCAGGTACTTCTGATCTTGTGTAGTAGAGACTAGCAACAATTCAACAGGTACTGCTTATCCTAGGTAGCAGGTACTAGCAACTATTATGCAGTCACTGCTTATCCTTGGTAGCTGATACCAGCAACAATTATCCACGCACGGCTTATCCTAGGGGGCTGATACTAGCAACCATTCTACACGTTATGCTTGTCCTAAGTAGCTGATACTGGATACACAGTTTCTGTCAATAGTTTCGATATTTAGATGTTAGATGTGACAGTGTTTGTGTTTCGATATTTATATAATGTTATGGAGTGGAAGGCAAGTGTGGCAACGCATAACCAGTCCAGATAATCTGAAAATAATAGAACCTTTAAAATAAGTTACTTGTTTAACAATGGAAAACGGCAGTGACTATGCATACCAAGTAACAATGATACAACAATATGAGAACATTTGAAATAAGTTATTTGATGTACGAAAAGAGTGTTAAAAATATGGTTGTCGGTGCTAAAATTATTGGATTGGGACGAGATCGGTCCATTAGTCAAAAGGTTCTTACCTTGTGTTTTCTGCTTGCCTCCCCTGAATGCGAACCAAACACCTATGCCAAGGGAGACGATTAACATGGAAGCAAACACCACGTAGTCCAATGCAACGAAAGAGTTCTTGACTTCCTCCATCGTTACCAATTGTTGGTTGGGGAAATAGCCGGCGTTTATCTTGTGGACAGACTTGTTGCTGGCTATGTTGCTGCTGTAGCCGTTGTCAATAGTGATGTTGTTACCATAAGAGGTAACCCTTGCGATGCTTTTACTGAAGATGTTGTCTTCTGAATAGGGCGCTGGTAACACTGGTTGTAGTGTTACAGGCGAGGCTGTTACTGGTGCTGCTCTGAGTGGCGATGCTGTTATTTGTCTTCTGCTATGCTATAAGGGATCTCGCAGCTCTAGATCCTTGTAAAATAATATGGTTTAGTGAACGAGCTTGTAAGATAAAGCGATAAATATAATGCCAGATACAACAATACAAACATTTATTATTGAACCCTTACGAATGAGAAGGACTTGTGAAACCCAAAATCATCTGGTGAAAAGAGATTGACAAGGATATACAGTGAAATCGTAAAATAGCACGATTACCCTTGGGATCCAAGTGGTGCTATTTGCAAGTATGGGGATTTTCGCGGGCTCACACTGTTTAAAACAAATGTCACCCGTGCCGGTGTGAGATACCTATTTAGAATGTTTTTATAATCCAGATTAAATTGTAATAATCTAAAGAGGACCACCATTGGGAGTTAAAAAGACAAAAATAGAACATAAATATCATTTACAAAATTACATTTTCTGAAATGCACATCACATGTCTTAGAAAACAAGTTCTGGAATGGACATATAAAAAAAAAAGGTGAATTAACTCATTTCAAAACACAAGCAGAAGATTATTACTCGGAAAGCTAAAAAAAACTAACTCTAAAAAAATCGTTGTCTGCCAGCCTTCATGGAAATGATAGACAATATTAAATTGTTCACATCAATAAAATAATTTTAAAAAACTTGTTGCAATCTATTAAAAAAAATGTAACTCAAATGATATTTCTGTAGATAAATAAGTAAGT
Organism: Omphiscola glabra; assembly: GCA_964017045.1. Lineage (NCBI taxonomy): Eukaryota > Metazoa > Mollusca > Gastropoda > Lymnaeidae > Omphiscola > Omphiscola glabra. The sequence continues at coordinate 10,703,355 of OZ024811.1, read as the reverse complement.
TAAATGTGACTTTTTTTTTTTTTTTTTTTTTACTTACAGTTATTTGTGTGAAGCCAAGCGTGCAATTTTGCATAACGTTCTTGAGCGATTCATGTACGCCAATCAGCCATCCAACATATCGTCGTACTGGACCAGTCCAAAAGGAGTTGGATACCCACCCACAAGCAAATTGAGGCGTTAATAATTTGTCTCACATGGCCGTGACAATCAGAGTCAATTATTTTGTCACGGCATTGGACTTGATTTGTTCATCGTTCTTTGGTACGAGATCTCTTCTGGTCAATGTATCACTACGTGCCGTGGAATGCAGAAATCGTATTATTGAAATGAAGTGCACACATTCCTTAACAAAGTATGTTTTTTTAATGAACTTTACCTGAAGACAAGATCATCTATTGGCATCGTGAACTTATAACGGTTTTGTCCGAGAGGTCATTTGACAGATGTCAATTTTGGCAAACACGAAGTTTGTCATTTGACAGATATCAATTTTGGCACACAGGATGCTTGCCACTTGGAAGATATTAATTTTGGCATACGGGATGTTGGTCATTAGGCAGATATTAATTTTTGCACACAGGATGTTGGTCATTAGGCAGATATTAATTTTGGCACACGGGATGTTGGTCATTAGGCAGATATTAATTTTTTGCACACAGGATGTTCGTCATTTTGCAGACATCAATTTTGGCACTAATAATCTTTTGTTATTTTCCTATATCAATTGTGGCACTAAGGATGTTTCGTCATTTGTCATTTCAAAAAACACAGAATGGACTGAGTATGTAATAGAGTTTTACTAGAATCTAAATAGTTCATATGTTGGAAAGCATATAAATCACTTTGAATGACAGGGTTTTCTTAAAGTTTAACTTTAAATATTACCATCATATGCATCATATTATGCATGAAATCATTTAAGTGATTGGTTTCAAAAGATTTTAAATCACTATTCGTGAAAAACCTGGTTAACTTCGTTGTATATGTACAAAATATCTACTTTAATTTCTAACATTGTATTGCTTTACAGCATTTGTACAGTTTTTCCACAGAATTTACAAAAATAGTTTAAGACGCACAAATTTATCGTAGGTCACCGAATTTATCGTATTAAAGAGTTTGTTGTTTTTTTTTTCTTTGTGTCGATGGTGTCAGGATAAAATGAATCTTAAATCTTATTGGTCTGTTATACATTACCTTCGTTCCAATATTTGTATAGGTAAACAGAATCTAGCCAGGGTTTTCATTTGCAATCAAAAAGTATTAAAAAAGGAACAATTCGTTTTAAATACGTCTGAAAATTAGGATTTTTTTAATTTTGAAAGGAGGAAAATTCTAAATTAAGAACACGTTTAGAATAGAAACGTTTATTAAAAAAAAAATAATCCCTAAAAGATTAAAGTAAGTTTTACATCATACATTTCATAATATTTTACTAACTATATTAATAATAAACATTTTTCTCAGAGTTCGCTGATTCTTTTTTTTTTTCTTTAAGATGTAGCTTTACAAAATCAAGATGTCACATTCTTAAAATTGCATTGTGTGAATATAATCGCCTTCACCGTCCTTATCGAGTCTTTTGTGATCCTTTCCCATCTAAGAGTATAAAAATAGAAAACTTTTATGTCCCAAATTTCAAAAGTGTTTTGATACCATTTTAAATTAACTATTAGTAGGCCAATAGTGTACGCTTTTATAAGCTGAATCTAAACCATGTGTTTGGGAACATGATCCCTTTTTTTTTGGGTTTTGTTTTCAATGGCAGAAAAGCAGGTTTTTATGCAAGTTCGTCGCTTAAGGGATTAACTAAAATATATAAAAGCCAAACCCCCTAGGACTAAGGTGGGGAAATTTTTATTTTTTTAAGTGTGGACCATCTCTTTAAAATTATATGTTCGATTAAAATATTGAATGTGACGCATGCTATTTTATCTATTTCATTTATTTCACCACAAAGCCGCATTTGGCTTCGGTGTCGCTGGTTCCCGACAACTGCCCCGGGTAAACCCCCAGATATTCTTTTCGAGCGCTAATCGGGGTTGTCTTCGTGAAAGTTCGCAATTTGTTCAAGTGATTTTTCCCCCGTGCTACGTCTTTAGTTTGGGACATTATATCTCTCACCTATAACTGGGCACTTGTTGAGGGAAGGTTTAGTTTGGGACATTAGAACTACTTTTCCTTACATAATAATAATTTTTGTTTACAGTTTTTAGTGCAGAAATTTTTGGCCGATATTGACTCAAACATATAAGAATTTGACATCAATTAAAACCATTTTGTTTTCCTCGGGAAGGGTCGAAACTAAGGCTATTTTATAAGAATCACAATTAGTGATAACCCCCTTCCCCCCCAACGGAACGCAACCGCACAGTTTTTATCACGACCATGGAGAATATTAATATTCTAACGTCCTACGCATCACATTACTATTACATCGTATTGAAATTGAGACTCATTCCGTAAAACAAATAAACAATATTACGCACCAAACGCAATAATAACGTCACATAGGACATGGCGTCGGTGGGCCGTTGAGCGCAAGCTCTTAATGCCCCCCCCCACACCTCCACGCGGGCCAGGCGCCGGGTCTCCCCGCCGACAGATCGCGTGGCGGCGTGCCGGGAACCTCCCCCTGGCCTGGGGGACGTCCGGTCTACCGAAAACGCTGCATTTAAAGCGTTCGCGGTCCACTCTCCAGGTTTTTAGGATAACCTTGTCCCGCCTGATGTGGAGTAGTTCTATGTCTGAAATAATTTCCATAGCAGCCGTGGGTGTGGTACTTAACGCCCCGCATACAAATCTGAGAGCTAGATTTTGTATCCAGTCAAGACCCTCTAGAGCCGTACGGCTTGCGAAGGCCGGAACCGGGAAGCTGTAGTCCAGTGCACCTATTACACTCCCGATATAGAGGGCTCGCAGGAGTCTTGCGTCAGCTACCCAGGTAGTGCTGGCAAGTTTTTTAACCTGAGTTTGCAAGTGGCTCGAGCGCCTAGTTTCCGTACGTGGTTGTGAAGCTGGAGTTTCTTCAACTTGTAAAGCAGACCTGCCCTACAGACTTTATCGTAAGTGTTCTGGAGGTCAACGAACACCGCGACAGTATGATTCTTCATTTGGAGCTCATTGGCGGTGCTTTGGATAAACTGGATCACTTGATCCATAGGTTGCCTCCCCTAACGGAAGCCGCCTTGGTTGGTAGGGTTGCTCTTGGTTCGTTCCAAGAACCAATAAAGTCTTGCGTTGACCATTCGCTCTGCTACTTTTCCGACACACGATGTGAGGGAAATGGGCCGGTAGCTAGACAGTTGGTCACTTGTTTTACCTTCTTTGGGAATTGGGACAATCACCGCTTTTTGCCACGCCTTTGACAAGGCGCCTGATGTCCCTGTTTTATTGACAAAGTCTAGTAATATACGATTTGCGGTCTTGTCCGAAGGCCCGAAGGCGTGCTTTGGTGGTAGCTAGCAAAATTCTGAGGAGGATCGGTTTCTGGTCAATTCCGACATCATCCAAGACCCCCAGACTGAGCGTGGACATGAGGTCAGCTGAGATAAGCGTCAAGTCTGGTCGGGACTCCGTACTTAGCCTCGTATGTAATAGAGTGTGCACACTATTTGCGTCTTGTAAACGTATGAGGTTGGTAGTGAGACACAGGTCCTCCACGTAACGTCCCGATTGATTCGTTACGTTCAACATACTCCCAGTCCGGTGACTGGGCGTTGAAATCCCCAGCTATAATTTTCCTCTGAAAATTTAGATTTTCGCCAATGGGGAGACTGATCGTATTTCGGGGTGTCTTGTAAACGTTTGTGAATTCAAAATACTGGTTGTTTTTAAATACTCTGATGGTGAGGGTGTCAGTGCCTTGGCACAACTTCACCTCAAGCAGTTCCATCGGTAGGGAATTTTTGACTGCTGTGGCAAGCCCTCTGCATTTCTTACACTTGCATTGGTAGAGGGAGTAACCTGTTATATGTAAATTCTTACCTTTTAGTAGAGTCTCTTGGAAGAGGGCTACGTCCACGTCCCACTCGTGGAGTAGCTTGGTGATCTCTCCTCCCTTCTGTCTGCTGCCACAGACATTCAATTGTATAATCGATAGGTAAGTGGGGGTCGACCCTTGGCGCCACGTACAGTAGCTATATCCTCCATTAGCTTGTACCCCAACATTGACGGATGAGGAGTCTGGTTGTCCAACCCAGGGGCAGTGATCTCGTCCCCCCGCTGGCCTGTCCCCCGACACTAGCGAAGATGGCAGTGACTGGGTTGCCAGCTCCGTGTTTGTAAGTCTATTTGTACTTGTCATCGTTGTACTGTAGGGTCTGGGAAGAACGCTTCCCCCCCCCTTATGGACTAGATTTGCGTCGCTAGTCCCCTTTCCCAAGTGGTCATTGGGTCAGGACATTTGGCATTGAGCCGGGTTGTTTAGTGTCGGGTGGTCATGTCCACCTTACTCGTCCGCCACGCCACGTAGAGGCACAACCCTTGTGGACGCCTTCGAGTTTCCCCGAAGGCGCGTTCTTCTCGAACCACTCAACCACTCAGTCTTTCTTGCTTTCAATCTCCTCTCCTTCTGTCCCCTTTCTCCTGCACTCCCCTCTTTTTTATCACTCCTCTTTCTCGTGCACTCCCTTTTCTCCTATAACTCAAATCCTCCTGCAATCTCCATTATCTTCTTCATTTCCGTTATTTCTAAAATTCCACATTCTGCTATTCTCTTTCTCCCAAGCATTCTCCCATTTCACATGTGTTCTTCATTTCTCAATATCCCATTACATCTTGCATTATAATTTTTTCCTCTCATTCCCCATTCTCTCCTTCACTCCCGATTCTCTTCTTAATGTACTATTCTATCGATCATTTCCATATAATCCTTTTGCATTATATCATTTCTCCTGCATCGCCACTTTTTCTCTTTCATTTCCTATATATATATAATATGTATATATGTAAAACCATATATAAACATTTTCCATGTTTGTTTTCAATGCAAAGTGTCTACATATAAATGTATAAATTGTATCCAAATTTTTTGTCTTAAATTCCATGTGTCCACATTTATATTTATAAATTATGTCCTTGATTGTTTTAATACACTTTATCCCCATTTCTATTCATAAACTTTGTCCATGTTTGTTTTAATATACTGTGTCCAAATTTATATTTATAAATTATGTCCATGATTGTTTTAATACGCTTTGTCCACATTTATAATTATAAACTGTGTCCATGTTTGTTTGAATGCACTGGGTCCACATTTATTTATTTATAAATAATGGCCATGATTGTTTTAATACGCTCTGTCCACAATTATAATTATAAACTTTGTCCATGTTTGTTTTAAAACAATGTGTCCACATTTAGATTTAATACATATGACGACGTGTATGAGATTTAAGATCCCTTCAGATGAGTCAAATTATAACGTTAAAATGTTCCGGAAATAGTTAAGTGATTGATTTCCCTTCCCTAATTGGGAAAACCCTGGGTCGCTTGAGGGGATTATTAAAAAGTGTGTGGATTTTATATGGTTTTTAACGGGTAGTATCAAATAATCAAAGACACAATTTCATTGGAAATCACAGAATTTATGTTATTACCGTGTGTCTTTTCTTCTGTGTCAATTGTGTAGGGATCAATGAGAAACTTAAATACTATTGGTCCTTTAAAAATACATGTGGCCTAATATGTGTATTGGTCAGTCATCGGATAACTCAATAATCAAAAGAGCCAAAAATCAGCAGCAGGCCGATTAAAAAAAAAAATTTGATAGTCAAATTTATTTTCAAGAGCCTGTCAAGGAACATGTATTTTTTGAGTCGCAACCGATTCGTCTCCGATTGGCCGAGCAGCACTTAGGTCGCTAAAGAGCCGCTTGCAGAATCGACTTTGGATTTCCCTATACTAAACCAATAAGCAGAATACTTCATTTCTATTTGGTCTGAAAGAGGGACTTTTATTTTGGAAGGAGAACAGTTCAAAGTAAAGAACAAATTTAAGATTGCAACGTTTATTCTGACAAAAAATAATATAATAGGCCTACAACATTTGTGTTTCCAAATTAAGTATACCAATGACTCTAAGGTATTAAATTTAAATTTAAAACATACTTTTCAGTTTCTTATTTTGAAACAAATTTCTTTGTTTCTTCAGAGTTTACTATAAAGAAAATTCAAGATGTCGTTCTCTTCAAATTGTATTGGATGAATATCCTCATATACACTGTATCCACATCGAGTCTTTTCAGATCCTTGGCCAACTAAGGGTATAAAAAAAATTCATGTCAGAAGTTTCAAAAAATGTTTTTATCCAATGCAAGTGTGTTTTGTTACATTATATATATATAAGAGTGAGCTATGCTGACATAACGCCAAAGAGCTGATACGATTTAGTTACGTTCGGATTCTTAAAAACAATCATAAGTTGTTTTCAATTATATTACGGAAATCCAATAAATTTAAATGTGCAAAAAAAATTATTTATCCGCTTTTTTAAAAGTAAAATTGTAAGTATTATTATAAATTACAAATACATTTAAAGAAACAACTTAGGAACTATCTTAAGCATTTTATATGCCTTTCAAAGTTATGAAAATAAAATTAAATAAAAATAATATGATCAAAGAATTACACATTAATCACATTTATCGGGAAAACCATCAATTAGTGCGTTCTTGAGTGCGTTGTCAATAATGCGAAATAAAATTAAAATTAATAAGTTCTAAATAATCACAAAAATGAAGTTATAGTGCAAATTGCCTATTTAGCCAAAGCAAAAGTTTAGCCTCAGAATGAATTTGATAAATAGTTAACCTTCTTCGATACATATATATATATATATGATATATATGTAGAGGGTAGGAAGTTGAGTTTGTACATTTTTACTTGGATGACAACATCTTTCAATCCAATGACATTACAGTTGTAAAAAAAAAAAGAAGCTATATTCTAATTTTACATATGAGCATATGTTTACCAATTAAGAAAATCAATGACTTTAACAAAACGTAAATACATTTAAATAATTATACCTATGAAT